>OY986964.1:20140014-20185647 GCA_963920575.1 Narthecium ossifragum | reverse complement strand
TCGAGCTTTGATGATTTCCATGCAAATTTATACATTCTGTTTCAATTAGGATCTCTTTCCCATAGAATTGACATTGGCCTCTCATATTGTTGAATAGATGTTTTCTCCTTACATTGAGCTTTTAGAATCTATTGAATGTTATCATGCTGAAATTGTAATGCTTTGATGCAAATTCTGGTCGTTTGAGATGTGGCATTGCTTTAATTTTGTCTATCTATATGTGCGGATTATTGACATAGTTGCCTTTTAGATTTGAGCTATTTCGCTATACTTGGACAGGAGTAGAATTACATCCATGAGCAAGCAAGCACTGATATATAGCTTTGTGGCAAAGGGCACCGTTGTTCTTGCAGAGTATACATCCTTCTATGGGAATTTTTGCACCATTACAGTCCAATGCTTGCAAAATCTGCCCCCGAATAGTAGGAATTTCACCTACTCATGTGACGGTCATACATTCTACTTCCTATTGGACAGAGGATTTAGTATGAATTCTATTGAGTTTTGTTGCAGTTGTTGATACTTGCCTAGAAGTTTCTTTGTTTCCTATTGAATGCTTCTTGGATGGGTTTCTTTGTTTCCTATTGATCTACTTTAGGTTTTTTTTATCTAAAGCTTTAGTTTTTTTGGTCTACCTAATTTCAGCTATTAGCTTTAGTTTCTCTTTAATTTCCCATGAGCACTTATTTTTACGTGGGGTTTACCCTCTTACAATAATAATAATAATAATGAGTGTCATACATGGATTTCTACGTGGTGATCATGTGAGCTGCAAGTGCCTTTCCTCTTTATCTCTTTTGCCTAAGTAATTTTATGTTGTGAGATCTGTTTTTAGTTTTAATTCAATTCATGAATCGGTTTTGCCAACCTGTTTTCTTTGTCGGAGGATGGATATCATCTAATAATGCATTAGTTGAACCTTTTCATACTACTTTTGAGGTATAATCCTTGGCCTTCATACTAATCTATTTGAAGAATATCTAATGAGTTCATTTGTTAGCAATTTGTTTAGTACAGTATCAAAACTTGACATGTGGGGCATCAAGGCAACTGAAATTGACATGTCTGAAGGGTTTCTCTGGTTGTCATAGGATATTGAATTCCAATCTATAAATATTTCATTGGTATTCATGGATTGTGTGTGATTTGGATAATAGGAAGTCTGTTTGTGCTTTTTAAGTGTTGGATAATGCGAGTGAGGTGTATGAGTTTGATCTTCTTTTTTTTTTCTGTTTTTTAAAATCTATTTTGCTTCTTTTTTAATGTTTGATTGGTTGTTGTGTCTTCAAGTTTAAAATTTGGATTAAGATGCAAGCTTTTTACTTCGTGGATTTATGGGTTTGTTTTTCATGCTTTGCGTCTTATGTTTTGTGCATTTAGATGAAATGGGTGTAGATCTTTAATGTTTGCTTAGCTCTGGAACACCATCATTTGTTTAGATGATTGTCTTAATATTGGCTTTATTTGTTTGCATGATAGAAAAGAACCTGATAGTCTCCTAATAGATTTGTTTATTTTGTTTATTTTTGCTATTATGGTTGACATCTAGAGGACCTATCTGAGCAATTGTTATATACATAATTCTTTAATTTTCCCAATAATGGTAGATATGACTCTTTTAGCCGTCAGTTTTTCAAAAAAATTTATGATTCATATGATTCCGATCTGAAATGCTCCAGTTATGAATCTAAGGGTGACTGCTCTGTTCTGAACTTAAGAGAAGTAATTAGGATGAGTTTTTATTGATTGAGAAATAATTAATTTCAATTCAGTTTTTGATGAATATTTCTTCAGTATTCACAAAAATCTCCCTTGGATATCGTACTCTCATATTTCATCTTTGTTCCTTATGCACGTAATTGAAGAACAATAAAAAAAAACTGGATTGATGCGATTGTGGAGGTGAAGGATAATTCACTTTGTCCGAGAAGGCTGTAAATCTCCAAGAAGCTCATATCGAGAATTCCATTTCCTTCTTGGGTTTGTCACCTGAAATAGAGGTTTGTCACCTGAAATAGAGGTAACCCTAATTCCGGCGCTTCGTTCTTGATCATAGCAATCAGGTTTTACTGCATGTGCATTGCTAGGTTTTCTATTCTGTAGAAAGTATTGATTTTTCGTGATTATTGTATCATTTTTTTTGTTGGTAATTTTCTGGACTATCTCTTAACATCCAAGAATTGGATATTTTTATGGTATATGGGGATTGAAAACTTGGCATGAAAAACAACATTAAAAATAGGAACGAAGAAAACCGTGAAATCAATTGAATTTAGGGAGGCAAGCCAAGATTGGTTCTTTTAATTTCAATTGTTCATGTTTGGTTCTTTTAATTGCTTTCAATTAGCTAACATGAGTTTCCAGTTTTCCGCACCTAAGTTGAAAGTTTAAATATATTGCTGTAATTTGTTATTTGACTGATGTACTGCTTATTTTATAGCAATTCTTTGTGATGTGGCAGACTCTTATTCCATAGGATAGCAATTCTTTTCTTACAGTTTCTAGAACTCCATTGTTGTGGGGGCCAATGGGTTTGCTGGTGGATCATGCTGCTATCAATTATTGATTTTGTTGATTCACTTTCTAACACTTAGTAGTAGTCTTTCTTGCTGCCCTCAACCAAGTAACTGATTTCTCAACATGCTTCAACCACTCTTAAGTAACTGATTTCTTTTTCTTTGTTTTTTCTCTCTCAGGTTTTGAGTCGAAATTTGTATGTTTCAGCTGAGTTGTCACCTTAATGTTGGTAATATCTCTTATGAGGGTGTGTAAATGTAGGTAACCTGTATTTTCTCAATTGGCTTCAATGTGTAAATTTTCTTTCCTTAAGATGGTGTATGGTTGGTGTGTTATTAGCAAGTGCAGTATCATTTAGTTGTATGTCTCTATGTTTGCGTGATTTGTGTGGTTTGTGGGGACAATGTTTGCCCCGGGGACAATGTTTGCCCCGGGGACAATGTTCGCCCCTTTTAATTATGAATTAATTTGTGTATTTGATTTTTGTTGTAGAATTGTCTCATTTAGATTTTGGTAGCGGGGAGGTTCTGTCAAATTTTTTTGAAAAACAAAGGAATAAATGAATACAATATTACTACCTTTGTTCTCAACTAACTACTATCAGAAGTTTATTCTGTTCATTTTGAATTCACCAATTTTTTTATTAGTTGGTATGTTAAAGTATGCTCTTTTTCTTATGTTTGCGTGGTTTAATTGAAAAAACATTTAAGAGCCACCTTCAGCCATTTAAGGGGCAAGAATGGTATTCCCTCTTAGATCTGAATTGAAACATACATGAAGTGGTTGTAATATGGTGTTTGTAGGAAAAGTTGAATTAGAAGGGAGTGAAAAAACCTGAACACGAACTATGAAAAGTTGCTAAAAGTTTACACTGCTAAGAAAACAATGTTTGCCCCTTTTATAATAATTTTTGTTTTGAAGAATACTGTAAAATTGTTTCATTTAACTCTCGGTACTGGATAGATTTTGTCGAAATTTTTTGAAAGAAATCTTAAATATCCGTGTCGTAGGCACGGGCATTCACTAGTATATATATATATCAATAATGTTTGGTGTACATGGACAGGTGGCATGTGTAATGCACATGCCACCGAATCGGTAGTGGTCTACTGATGGCCATGATCAATGAATCAGTGGCTCACTACCGATTGAATTGTACCGGTAGTGAGGTACCGATTGGTTGATAGAGTCCATCGGTATCTCATTACCGATGGACTAGATAAATAATTCAATTGGTAGTGAGATACCGATTCATTGATCTAATCCATCGGTAGTCCACTATCGATTCGGGCATGTATTCAGGCATGTGTAATGCACATGTCACGTCAACATGTACACACATCAACACTATATATATATATATATATATATATATATATATATATATATACACACTAGTGAATGCCCTTATCTACGACATGAATATTTAGGATTTCTTTCAGAAATTTTCGACAAAACCTCCCTTGTAGCGAGGGCTAAATGAGACAATTCTACAACATTCCTCAAATACAAAAATTAAATCACAGTATAAAAGGGGCGAACATTGTCCACAAGGAAAACGTTGTCCCCACAAACCACACAAATTACAGCTGCAGTAATTCAGAAGACGGATCAAAAACTCTTACATTCATCAAGCTACATATCACGATAGAGAAATCACTATTACATTCCTTCTCTCTATCCTTCCAGGACGTAACCACCATAACATCCCTAACATATGAAGAAGACGAATATTTTTGATCCAGGCTATTAGATATTACGCAGAGTGAAAGGCATTATCATGTCATTAAAAGCAATAGCTGATTCCCGTGCCTCTGGGACGGTTTAATCAGTTGGTCGCGATCAATCCACGATTATGAGTTTTTAATTTTAGAAAATGGGTCATATTAGTTAAATAATCAAAGAAATTTAAAATCTTAACACTTGTCATAATGCAACATGGCAGTCTCTATCTGGATGCCGCAAGCTTTATCCGACCAAAGAAAACCTTATGCATGCCTCCATTACCTTCTTGGCGTGTCTAAAACTATAAGACTCTAATGTGCAATCATATCAAGGAGCAAACAAAGCTTGCTTGGCATATCATTGAGCTACAACAAAGCACATCAACACTAAGACCAAAGCTAAATATTATTATAACCAAACCACAAAAACTTAAAGTAGAACGGAAAATAAATAAAAATAAGTCGATTTAAATTGACAAAAAAATGAATAACAGAGGAACTTATAAGAATGAACATCATAATTTTTGGTTATCCTTGCTATTTTTATTCTCTATTTTTATTCTTCTTCTTCTCTATTTTTTTTTATTTTTTGTTTTTGTCATCCATCGTCTATTTGCAATTAAAATTACTCTGTGGCAATTTCCATTGTTCTTAAAGCTCTATTATAGCCATCAAAATCACCAAATCCCCATGTCAAACATAAACATATGTCCAACAGAGTGGTTGGAACCCTTGCATCATTCCAAACAAAGAACAATTGGATAGCTATTCTATTCTTGTTGTTAAAGGACTTTAACTGCAACTAATTTTTGAAGGAAAAGTATTTCGAACGATATATCATGATGTCTAGTCATTGGCTCCAAACTTTAAATTTTTGAATTCGGTTGGATGGATGCTACGAATATACTGTTAAAATTAAAATCAAGTCACTGAATCTAAACCGCAATTATAAAATCCTAACTCAAGGCTGGCATTTAAAACCAACACTACCAATATTACTCTCAGGTTATATTGAAAGCAAAATACTTGAATACTAGGTCGATTTAAAACCAAGATTTAATGATACATAATTGTAAACTACAATTAAAAATCTCAATCATAAATCAAATGGAAAAAGGAGAAAACAACCCAATCTTCGTGCCGAAAGTTACATGTTTGTCAACAGGTTGTCTAAAATGGCTAGCATGAAGAGATGTTTTCCCTTCATACGACTCTTGCATCTCCAACACCTCATACTCAAACCAAGATACTAAATGATATAAAAACCAATCAAAAAAAGATCTAAAATAGAACGGAAAATAAATCAAAATAAGTTGATTTAGGTTGACAACAAAATGAATAACAGAGCAGCTACTAATGCAAAATCGAAATAATGTGTTATCTGTTGTTTACGATTGGATGACATGTGTATCGTACATAAAAGGTGAGATTAAGTGACATGATGAGTTGTTTTCATATGACATCTTTGCCTATAAATAGGCTCAGCAGGTGGAGTGAAAGGGGAATGAGAAGGATCAGTTAAATACTTTGCTCCTACTTCTCTTCTTTTCTCTTCTTAGTGTGCTGCTTCCTGATATTTAAATATTATATAGTTTCTTTGTGTGTATTCTCATACACACTCATTTCACAACACGTTATCAACACGGGACTCTACCACGTGAGGAAAAGAAAAAAATCCGTCAGGTATATCTTACTCACCATTACTTTGTAATTATGCTAGATATATTTCTTCTAACCTAGGTTATATAATGTTTAAAGCACATACTTGTACATGAAGTACAAGCCATATATGAGGAACATACCATTGTGATGCATGAAGCACATAGGGTAAAATAATTGTACCAGTAGTACAAAATTTTATGTACATGAAGTACAAATTAAGGGAGTGTCTGAAGCACAAGTTACTACAACAGTGCCTCAAGCACTTAGTTTGCACCGAAAGTGCAAATCACTATAGTGTCTGAAGCACATAATCTGGTACCTAAAGTGCAAAATATTTCAGTACAAGAAGTACATGCATTAATTTTTATTATTGTTAATATAATGCTTAAGTACATATTTGCTTAATGCTTTAATAACTACAGTTTATTATTGTTAATATAATGCTTAAGTACATATTTTTATTAATGTGGGATATTATCGGCCCTTCGGGGCCACCTGAGTGGTCATTGCAGCCGCTCAGACTTATGGGAATAAAGCCCACGGTTCGAATCCGGATCACCGATCCACCAGGAAAACGTGGGTTAAAAAAAACACAAAAAAGAGATAGGAATTTTTTTTTGATGCTATTTCCTTTACTTTATTTAATTCTTGGTATATTTATTTTGTACAGTCTGATCATGACTAGCTTAGTGAAGTTGGAGTTTCTCCCACTAGATGTTACCGGCAGTAACTGGCAGTAACTATTTATCTTGGGCGTTTGATGTTGAACTCTATCTAAATGCTAGAAACCTGGGAAAGCACTATTAAGGAGGAGAATCTAGTCACGCCAAATAAAAAAGACAGTGCCATTATATTTCTCCGTCGCCACATCCACAAGACCTAAAAAATAAGTACCTTGCTATGCGAGACCGACTAGATTTGTTGAAAAACTTAAGTGATAGGTTTCAACACTTAAGAACTATTTTCCTCACCACTACCCAATACGACTGGATGCACCTACGCTTTCAAGATTTTAAAACCGTTGGTGAATATAATTCAGCCCTCCACAAAATCACCTCTCAATTAGAACTATATGGCCAACCCATATCCGACCAAGACAAACTTGAGAAGATTTTCTCCACTGCCCACGCCTTGAACCTGATTTAACAGCAGCAGTATAGGCAACGTGTTTATAACAAGTATTATGAACTGATTGATGCCTTAGTTAGAGCTGAGAGACAGAACCAAATCCTGTTGAAAAACCATGAGTCCCGTCTCTCTAGTTATGCTCCATTTCCAGAAGCAAATGCTAATGCCTATCATGGACAAGGTCAAAGACGTGGCCGTGGCCATGGACGCGGACGAGACCGTGGTTGTGGGTGGGGTAATGATAGGCTTCATTATTATCATGAAGGATACAATGCCCCTCAACCCCTCCCTAAAAATGATCAAGTAGGAAATAAAAAGAGAAAAGAGCCTGAAGATGGAACCTCTAAGAAGAATGATGATGAATGCTACTATTGTGGGGGAATAGGGCACTGGTCTCAGAACTGTCATGCGCCTAAGTTTGTTATGGAGCAGCACACAACAAAAGGAAAGAAAAAATGTGTTGAAATGAACTTTATATATTTCGATGGCATGGCTGATATTCCCTTTCCTGAAGCCCCCATGGTTGGTACATCTCTGGATGTATCGGACTTCCTCGTAGGATCTGAGGAATGGATGGATACTGACTAGAATTGGGTATCATGATTTTATCTCCCAGTATGTACAGACTGTACTGCCATTTTCCTACGTATCTTTCAGTGCTTTAAAGTTTATGCATATACTATGAATGCATATATTGCTCAAATTGTTTCCCAGATAGATGACGGTGCATGTCTTACAAACAGTGCAACAACAAACATGATCCTCCAAGATCGTAAGTACTTCTCACAGTTAACATTGAAAGAATCAAATGTTAATACAATAGTTGTGATGCACCAGAAGTGCACTAATCCAAGTGATTTTATACTTTCACATGATCGGCTTGGTCACCCTGGATAGGTGATAATGCGTCAAATCATTGAGAATTCACATGGGCATAATCTTAAGAACCAGAAAGTTCTTTTGGCTAGTGAATATTCATGTGCTTCTTGCTCTCAAGAAAAACTAATAGTCAGAGAATCCCCCTCTAAGGTCAGCTCTGAATCCCCAAATTTCTTGGAGCGAATTTAAGGTGATATATGTGGACCCATTCATCCCTCAAGTGGACCATTTCAATACTTCATGGTCTTAACAAATGCATTCACATGATGGTCCCTGCATGTCTTCTATCCACTCGTAATATTGTTTTTGCTAAGCTTTTACCTCAGATCATTCGGTTACGAGCCCAGTTCCCAGACTATTCCATCAAGACAGTTCATCTTCATAATGCAGGTGAATTTACATCTCAAGTATTTTTAGATTATTGTGTATCAGTAGGGATAAATGTGGAACATTCTGTTGCAAACACGCATACTCAAAACAACCTACCAGAATCACTTATTAAATGTATCCAATTGATAGCTAGACTATTGCTTATGAAGTCCAAATTACCTGTCTCAACTTAGGTACATGTTGTATTACATGCAGCATCTTTGATCCGAGTCAAACCATCTGGATATCACAAATTTTCACGAGTGCAACTTGTCTTTGGCCAACAACCAAATATCTCCCACTTAAGGATTTTTGGATGTGCTATTTACGTTCCAATTCCTCCACCTCAGAGAACGAAGATGGGTACTCAGTGTCGACTTAGTATTTACGTTGGCTTTGATTCACCTTCTATCATTAGATATCTGGAGCCTTTAACATGAGATTTGTTTAGAGCTCGTCTTGCTGACTGTCACTTGGATGGGCCAGTTTTTCCACCATTAGACGGAGACAAGAAGAGGCCAGAAGCCCAAAATGAAATTGTATGGAACAATTCGACATTGTCTCATCTTGATCCTAAGACAGGTCGAACTGAACTTGAAGTTCATAAGATTATACATTTGCAGAAGATTGTGAATCAGATGCCTGATGCATTTACTGATTCACAATGAGTGATGAAATCACATATTCCAACTAAAAATGCTCTAGCTCGGATTAATGTTCTTGAAGAACAATTTGAGGATCCTAAAGCATGTGAATCTAAAGCACGCCAGAAGTGTGGAAAACCTATTGGCGCCAAGGACGCCAAGGATAAGGTCCTAAGGAAAAGAAAGACACAAGGATAAACTGGTCATAAGGTTGATACTCCTGAAGAGATTAATAAACCTGAAGTTTGTTTTCCAAATAAGAATCAATTCGAAAAGACATCTCCCAAAGAGGTTCAAGCACCTTCCGAATAGGTTCAGACACCTCCCGAATAGGTTCAGGCACGTCCTGAAGAGGTCCAGATATCTGAAAATCATAAGATCTCGATAAATTGTATGCACACTGAGAAAAGGTGGAACAGAAATGAAACTGTTGTCGACAACTTATTTGCATATGCAGTTGCTCTTGACATTACCAGAAGTAATGAAAAGCTTGAGCCAAAATGTATCGAAGAGTGTCGACGTAGAGTTGATTGGCCAAAATGGAAAGAAGCTATTCAAGTTGAATTGAACTCACTGGCAAAATGAAATATTTTTGGACATGTAGTCTAAGCACTAGAAGATGTCAAACCAGTGGGATACAAATGGGAATTTGTGCGCAAGCAAAATGAGAAATATGAAATAGTGTGATATAAAGCACGCCTTGTGGCACAAGGTTTCTTACAGAAACCTGGTATAGACTACAAGGAGACGTACTCTCCTGTAATGGATACAATAACCTTTCGCTCTTTTGTTGGTTTAGCAGTATCAAAAAGACTAGATATGCATCTAATGGACGTAGTCGCTGCATACTTGTATGGTCACTAGATAGTGACATTTATATAAAAGTCCCTGAAGGACTTAAGTTGCTTGAAGCAAATAATTCCCGAGATCTATATTCTATAAAACTTCAAAGATGTTTGTACGGGTTAAAACAGGCTGGTCGGATGTGGTACAATCTGCTCAGTGAATATGTCACACCCCGACCCAGAAAACCCATCCAGGCCGGGGCATGGGGGACCTAACTCTAAAATCAAATGGCGAGAGCCTCCCCTATACATTTCACTTTAAATCCTGGTGCACAATTATAATTTTCACAACCAATTTATACTATCCTATCATTAAGTCATAATACAAAACTAACTGCCACAAGACTCAATTAACTTTTAAATGATACAATAATGGTACAAGTCCTCTAAGTATAACAATCTCTATCAAATTCCATCGATTTGATATACAAATACATCTCTCCTCAAGATTACAATTTAAACATATACAATTAAAGTTGTACATGAAATAAAATTAAAATAAGTTGATGATGATTCCTCGATATCACACACCACCAGGGGAAGGACCACCTCCGATGCCCAAACTAGCTGACGTGGGAACCGCGCTTGTACCTGCAAATGCAGC
Organism: Narthecium ossifragum; assembly: GCA_963920575.1. Lineage (NCBI taxonomy): Eukaryota > Viridiplantae > Streptophyta > Magnoliopsida > Dioscoreales > Nartheciaceae > Narthecium > Narthecium ossifragum. Next base: position 20,175,275 of record OY986964.1, on the reverse strand, counting down.
CCGGGTAGAAGTGAGCGATAAGCTCAGTAGGGTTCTACTTTACGTCACACTCAAGGAAAAGGAACTGCAACAGTCCCATGTTCCATCTCATCTATGGGGGAAACTCACGTTACGTCCACCGCCTACCCCAAGGTGCGACCTAAAGTTGACCCCTCCATCATGCCAACAGTCGCCCCTCTTCAAAACCAAGCACTCCAGCGCTGAAACAGTAGGGGGTAGGACCCAGGGTGGTACGTAACTTCTCCTAACACTGAAACTGAGACTAAGACTGGAACCTTACGACGACCTCTACACCTCGATCTGAGTAATTATAACCAACTACATATTATCGTCGAAAAAGTACATAGATCTCAGAAATACAATCGCGCCCTAGACCTTACTACCCTGCCTCGGTCCTATGGCTAGATCCGAGCTACCAGAGCCCTCGGATCGGTGAAACCCCTATTCGCCCACGTCCAGGCCTAATGCTTCTAATGCCGTCAAATGTATGCAATGCTCAGGCACATTTGTTTGATTGGTTTTCTGGGTCGGGGTGTGACAGAATATCTCATGAAAGAGGGATACATAAACAACACAGGTTGCCCATATGTCATCACCAAAAAATCAAATTCCAGATTTATTATTATTACAGTATATGTCGATGACCTGAATTTAATTGGGACTCCTGAAGAACTCATAAAGGCATTTTACTATTTAAAAAAGGAATTTAAAATGAAAAATCTTGAAGATACAAAATTCTGTCTCGGCCTACAGATCGTGGAATTTACAAGTGGAATATTGGTTCACCAATCAAATTATACAGAAAAGGTTATGAGATAATTTTATATGGATAAAACTCATCCATTGAGTTCTGCAATGGTTATCCGATCTCTTGATGTGAAGAAGGATCCTTTCCGCCCTCATGAAGATGGTAAAGAACTCCTTGGTCCTGAAGTACCATATCTTAGTGCAATTGGAGCTCTCATGTATCTTGGAAATTGCACAAGGTCCGATATAGCTTTTGTAGTTAATCTATTGGCAAGATACAGTTCTGCACCAACTCGAAGATACTCGAATGGGATCAAGCACGTACTGCGCTATCTCTGTGGAACTAAAGATCTTGGACTATTTTTCTCAAATAGTTCGAGACCATAGTTGGTTGGCTATGCAAATGTTGGTTATCTCTCTGATCCACATAAGATGGCACTACTATATCTTGGTGATTTATGAAGTAGACATTAACTACCACCTCTTCAAATCATTCTATGATACTTGTTATTCATGAAGCAAGTAGAGAGTGTATCTGGTTGAAAAGCATGATAGAGCATATTCAAGACACTTGTGGATTATCTTCAATCAAAAATACCCCAACTATATTATATGAAGATAATATCGCATGCATCACTCAAATTAGAGGAGGTTATATCAAAAGCGACAGAGCCAAGCATATATCAGCAAAGTTCTTCTACATGAATGGCCTCCAGGAGAGCAGCGATATTGATATCCAGCAGATACACTTCAGAAACGTAGTGCGTGATTTCGGAATGCGTCGTCTCAAGGATCTCTTGTGGTAAGTACCTGAAGCTTGCCTTATATCTTCATGAGAGGGAGCCATGATCTTAGAAGGTATTTAGATATTGTACTCCTTTTCCTTCGCTAAGGTTTTTTGCCCCTGGGTTTTCCTTGGAAAGGTTTTAATGCGGCAGTCTTGATAGCCTAATACCTCTCTAAGAAAGAATGGCACACTCTTTTCCTTCGCTAAATCTTTCTTAGCAAAAGTCTTTAACGATGCACATTCTTGTAACAATTGTCATCCAAGGGGTAGTGTTGTGTATGATTGGATGACTGTCATATGTAAAAGTTGAGATTAAGTGTCGTATAGGAATTGAGAGCCATTAATTAGAGTTGTAAAAATTTCAACTCTCATGATATGACGAGTTGTTTGCATGTGACATCTTTGCCTATAAATAGGCTCAGCTGGTGGAGTGAAAGGGGAATGAGAAGGATCAATTTAATACTTTGCTCCTACTTTTCTTCTTAGTGTGTTGCTTCTTGATATATTTAAATATTATATAGTTTCTTTGTGTGTATTCTCATACACACTCATTTCACAGCATTCTGGCCTCGATAGTAAAAGAGAATGTGACTTACCTATTGTCGCTGATACAACAATTGCTTTATTCAATAAAATCAAAATAAGAAGGTGCAAGGACTGTTATCAGATCTTCAACAAATTTTGTCAAATCTTAGGAAGCATACCGGCCAGGAATGTTTACTTCATAGTCAAAACCCAAACCAAATGATCCCATGCTTCGAGAAAATCAAGTTTCATTCTTAATTATAGAAGTTTATAATTTGAATCTTTACTTCAAGTTGAAACCCGAAACAAATGATATGAATATACCCTGTAATACCTCAATATCACCACTCATCACAGTTATGCATATACCAAATCCACTAAGAATCTTAGTGGTGAGAGATGATGAGTGCATGAAATTGCACTTTGAATAGTATTATAACCATCTCAATTACTGGATTATCATCCGTAATCAACCTCTTTAGTACTATTTTTATATTTATATGTTGTTTCACATAGTTGGTTGAAAATGCAAGAAATTGGAGCTAAAAAGAACAAAGAAGCTGAAAAGGTTGCATGGGTCAATTTGGAAGATTAAACTGTACCTTTACATGAATAACAAGATGATGTACCATACATGATTGGAAAGCTCTTGAAGTCTAGTTTCTGAAGAATTTTACGATTCATGATTCCGAGTATCCTAGAGGAAGTTACGGCATTGTTAGTACCAATGGCGCAGTCTGAATGGTAAAAGAGAAAATACGCAGGAAAAAATGATCGATCTCTTCCTTCATGAAGATCGATCATTTATTCACCCAGAGATGACAGAGAGCCACGTTTAAAAGGACCGATCTCTTCCTCTATGATGATCGATCTTTCATGCAGCTAAAAATGACAGAGAGACACGTTTAAAAGGATCGATCTTCTTCCTTCATGAAGATCAATCATTTATTCACTAGGAGATGACACAAAGCTATGTTTACTCAGATCGATCTTTTCCCTTAAGAAGATCGATCATCTTCGCAGTTGAGAAAATTGAGAAAATCGATGATGATACGATCATCCTCGGGGCGTGACACTTCTACGGGATGAAATGATCGATCATCTTCCCCTATGATGATCGATCATTATACGATAACTGAGCAAAATCAAGGGTGCAGATCTAATCCAAGTTGGAATCTTTTGGAGGCTATAAATAGGCAACTTAGGGCTATTCAAAGGGAGCTTTTTGGGGACTTTTCTGGAAGAAGAAGGAGACCAATCCACCATCCATGGACGAGTAATCTTCGGGCATGGCGGATGGATGACTAAGCAAGGACTAGAGTTTCATTCTCTATCATTGGTTTATGTTTTAATCTTTAATGTTTAAACTCTATATATGTATTGGATCTTCATAGATGGTTATGTGGTTGAACATTATTATAATTCCAGTCATGCTTTTGTTATGATATTGTTATCACATAGTTATCTCTCTTGTTCTCCTACCTAGTCTCGTGAAATCTTTGTTGTGCATTGCCCGTAGTGACAGCTGGTATTGCATATTCTTAAGGACTTGGTAAGACAAGGTTAGGGCTTTGTTTCATGAAACTGTTGCTGCACGTTGCCTGTAGTGACAGCCGGTATCATGTATTCTTAGGTTCTAGTAGGACGGAGTTAGGGCTACAACGAGAAGAACCAAACATAGAAAGAGACATTTATATTCTATCATATTCATAGTTTCATATTTTCCAGTCGAGGTGATTGGGATGTGAATCCCTCGACTGAGTTATATATGAACCATTGGTAAGAGAAGAACCCAAGTCCGAGTGAAGGATTCCTGAAACCTAGCCTCATCCAAATTTTGATTTTTTTTGTTAACTTTATTTTACCATTAAAACTTTGATCTAACTTTCTTCACTTTTTCGCTCTTGATTGTTTTCTATACATTATTATATATGTTTCTGAATCCTTTTTGTTGTTTCGCTGTGGGATCGACTTCTCTTATGTTGTACTGCACCGTGACCGCTGTGCGAGACACATTTGAGCGACATCAATAGACATGTCTCTTGGCACCAATCACCAGCAGTCAGCGATTCAAGAATCTGAGACCAAATTTCTACCCACTAAAATCTTGAAACCCAACACCCTTCACGCATTCTCGTGTACCCAAATAAAAAGCTAAATATGATCAAGAACACCAAATTGAACATTAATAAGCATTCCGTCGAGCACCTGATGTGCAACGGTGGTGGTCTTGGCTGCACCAGCTTTCTTCTCAAATAAAGCTCTATGGTTCCCCTCACACCGAGAAGCTTCTCCCTCAAAACCCCTCGCAACAGCCCCAAAGGCGAGGGGGAGGAGGGGGGCACGCCTTGAAAGCCCTCAAGAGCCTCCTCACCTTCAAATTGAGAGTAGCATAGTGGCACCATCCTTCGAAGATGCGCTTGGCCAGATAGCGCCTTCCTCGAGAAGCATTCGTGTGACATCGAGGTGGCCGACGAGGCAGGCCTAACGTAGTAGATAGCCACGGAGACATGGAGTTAATTTGATCCAGCGTTAATGTTGGCCCGACGTCGAGGAGGTTGGGGAGTCAGGCATCACCTTCTCAACTTTTTGGTCGTCGGCTTCTTCTCCTTACTCTGAGAGCGGAGGCGGAGGCATCCCAAAGGACCAAGAGGGAGGTGATCGCTCACAAACGTTGTCGTTAAAACGTTGCCAACTCAATCAAATACAAATTTATAATCCCTATTTAATCACTAAACTACTAGGTAGAAATAGTGGCCAAGTCGGGAGTCGATCCACAAAGAAAACGTTGGAAATCAAAATCAATTATCAAAACCCTAAAACTAAGGAAAAAAATCAAAGATAGAATAGAGTTACCTAAATTAATAAATAAAAGAGGTAAAAAGTTGATCAATTTAAATCAATGGAGTAGTTATTTAGGAATTACTCAATCCGCCCTATTTTCATTATTAGTCTTCTCTAGTTATCATCTTCTTCCCTTCTCTCAACATTATGGATCATTGGCTACAAGCTCACTTGAATCTCTAAAAGAAAGTTAATGTTCCCAACCACAAAACCTATCTTTGCTTGGCATAGATTGTGTTTGGTCCTACGATTACATTAAATTATACTACTCCTAATGACCTTGGCGCAACCTATCTTCGCGTAGCATAGCTTATCTCAAATGCAATCCAATTACTTCATGAAAACAATCTCATAAATCTCTACAATCAATCACAGAAATCATGTAGGACTGAAAGTACGTCAAGGGAACTCTGTTCACAAGAATCTAACTCATGAAAAACCAAAACTACACTAGGATTTCATGAATAATTCAAAATACAATAATTAGCAACTCATCTTTTGGATGAAAGCCATCGGGTTGGAGTAGGAAGCTGTCACCATCCACATCCTCTCCGTCTTCTTTTTCGTCCTCCAAAGATTGTCAAAAAGATGAGAAATTCGGCTGGAATAACCCCTTTATATGATAGAAACCCTTAATCCCGGAATTAGGAGTTATAGTTGAACTTAAAATCTAATTTCCCTAAATTCCGGGTTGATGACGTCATCGGAGCGATCCATCGGACTCAATTCCGATCCATCGCTCTAGTCGGTCTGACTGGGTCATTAACTGCCACGTCATTAATTAATTTCTTCAACTTTTCTGTTAAACTTCCATCGTTCTGACTTTGATTCAAAAACTGGCGCCAATGTAGACCGAATCTCACCAAGTCTTCAACATGAAAGTTGTAGCTCTTGAAGTCTTCTTGCATCTCCCAACATTTCAGAATATTTGGAATTGTGTAGAGTTTCTGGTGATTTATTTCCAAACAGTCGACGAAGTAGTCTTTTTGCAGAATTTAGTGATTTTTGACCGAATTTCTTGTATTTCTTCTCAAATCCTAAAACCTGAAATTAAACAATAGGATATCAAATACACCTACTCTAGGCCTAACAAAGGTAATTTAAGGGGTTTAATTATGAATATTTAGTGATTCATCACAGCCCTCAACTTACACTTTATTAGCCCTCGAGACAAAAAAAGATAAAAAGAAAGCAATAAATCTAACTAGCCATTTTCGTAGGTCTCACGATTGCACTTAGCATGTGCAGCAAGCCTTTAAACCCCTAGGTTACCCCAGTGGAGGAGTTATAGTCTCCTGAGGGTTTTCAGGGATGACACCCACAAACATCTATACATTCCCTTGAATATATCATTAGAAATCCATCATAATATTCGTCAACTCTAATGCATGAAATAGAAATAATATCATGAATAAACCTTTCAACTCATAGTCACATAAAAATATAGTAAATTAAAACATGTCACAACATATTTCCAACACTTCAACATATTTAATCATGATTAAAAATGACTTTAACACTCCTGTGTGTGAATGGGGTTCCAGATGCTTCAGAGCATCAATTATATCTCAACACTTCAACTATTCAAGATCACAATCCTATTCAGCACATATTTTCCACTTATCACATAGCAATCTCTGCTTTTTTTCATTTTTCTTTTCTTTTCTTTTTCTGCAGGAATTTCAACTGTTTTACGCGAACAACACACGTTGTTAAGCACATTGCCCGGTTACTAAGCATGAAACCCTTTTTTTTTCTCTTTTTTTCAGGAAATTCAACCGTTTTACGCGAACACTATGCTGGTTAGGCACACTGCCCGGTTACTAAGTTGAAAATCCTTTTTTTCTCCTTTTTTTTTCGCATACTCAGATAATTGCATGTGTTCATGTATTTTCTGTGTCATGACATAAAATTGTAAACCTATCCCAATATCATTCTTAGAATCTAATATCAACCCCTTAACATGTAGAAGTGAACATGTGCATTAGGATATGTCAACCTATCCTTAGATCATGGTAAAAGTGTTAAAGTATAGAAATAAGATCATGCATAGGAACAATTTACTATTTCTTATATGACATACAAGTCTCAGAATAATTCATAAAATAAATTTCTAAAACATGAACCTTTGTCAAATTATATCATAATTTCATTCTTTTGACATAATTCAAAGGATGTATAATATTTGTTCCCAATTACACTAAGTCATGAAAATAAATTAAGAAATAAAGGGTAGAGATAACCATAATGAATGCTTCAGAAATAGATTTATCTCTCTTCCAATTTTAGTTTAGGCACCGCCATTATTGACTAAATACTTCCCTCCCCACCATACCCTGTCACAAAAATATAAACCTTTTCAAAAAGATCAAATATAACTAATAAAAGTCCAAAAAGGTATTAGAATCATAGAAAATTTGGGCAGAGTCTCCTTTATATTTTCATGATATATTGATCTGTACAAACATTCACCTCACAAAAATATAACATGTACATATAAATAGTAAAAGAGATAATACATTAAAAATAATCTTCTAGACATCACAGACAAGGAAATAAACAACCAAAATATCCAAGCAGAGCATCAAATTATTCGTAATCCGCAGTATGGTCGTTCTCATCCACGGTCTGCAGCTCGCGGCGAGATCAAATTCGAAATTAGCGGAGATAGGGAAAAGTGAACACCCGTGAATGCTCTGGGATGCCTGGATGACTTGAATATAAAGATTAAGGTTTTGATTGAATATCTATACCGTCCGATCGAAAATCAGATCACTGTAGCACATGGATCATGTCTAGCAACAATCGGACGGCTGAAACTCGCCGGCGACGGATCAACGGCAAAACATCGTCACCAGAGGACGGCAAGGGTACAGGAAGAATCGTGGAGGGCAGAGGAGTTCTCCAGTGAGCTCTGATCGAAAAATGGAGGTCCCCAGGTGGTAAACGGAGGTGGCCGGATCGGAGTACGATGTTGGCCGGAATTGGATTCCGATGATCTGGGCTCCAATCAAGGACGGGGACGATTGAGTAAGGATCGTGAAAGCTTTAGTAAGTGGTCTATGGGGTCTGATTGATGAATTGAGCTACCAGACGGCGGATGGAAGGTGGACGGTGATGGCCGGCGATGTGTAGGTCGGTTCTGGTGATCCCGACTCCAAGTCCGGGTTTTGATGGGAGGAAAACGATCGTGACAACCTAAGGAAGCTTCTTGAGGTGGTATAAGGCGGTGGGCAGCCATGGATGAGGAGAACGACGGCGGCTTGCAGAAGCGGGGGGGGGGGCTCACCGGCGTCGGAGGAGAGGGTTCGGAGGGAAGAAGAGAACATGGATGAAGCTGTAAGAGGATGGCGGAGGTTTTGGTGAAGGTTTGGAGGGACGGGGATGGCCGGAGCGGGCTTGAGAGGTGGCGGAGATCAGCGGCTCGGGGACGAACCGATCCAGTTGCTGCGGAGCCGGGACGATGATGTCCTGGCTCGCTAGAGAGCCGATCGGGAAGAGAGAGAAAATCCGGTGGAAAATATTGAAAAATAGGAATATGGTGGAGAAATATTCCAGGCAAATATGGGAAAAATCCTTAAAAATCAGGGGAAAATCGTAAAAATTAAATAAAATTCTAAAAACCTAAGGAAAAATCCTAAAAACTGGGTTGCCTCCCAGAAAGCACTTAAGTTTACGTCTTTCACTAGACGCTCTTGAAACAAAATTTAGGAGGCCGATGATTCCATGTGATGAAATACATGGTCCGAATCATGGTGAAGGTATGCAGACATGCTTCATCAAGAAAAATAGGAATATCCACAGCAAACAAAGTGTGCACAGGAAGAGAAGCTTTGATACGATTTTTTTTGAAGGGACGATAGAAATTAACATGGTCTTCACTCATGTTAGCTTTCTCCTCCTCAAAACGTTCAACTAATGGGGATGATATTAAAGGTAGAATCTCAACTTGAGGCTCCATACAAGGAATATTACCAACACTCTCATCCTCATTATGTTTATCACTAATATGCACATCATCATCATTCAACTCATCATGTAGAAGTTCAACTTGAGGTTCCTGACAGGGGGTCTCACTAATATGCTCATCCTCATTATGATCATTGTAAATAGACATATTATCATCATGAACAACCGATAATTTAGCATAACAACCCTCATCATCACTACCATCAAAAAAACTTGCTTCATAAGAATGACCGAAATACATATAAGGCTCAGAATGTACAACCGGATAGCATTCATCAACATCATCAACATCATTAGAAAGGTAACCTTCACCAACCTTGTCATCACAAACAATAGGAACATAATTATTTGCATACTCCTCATTCTCATAATATAAATGAACCATGTGGGCTAGTTGTTCTATTTGTGTCTCTATTTTCTTAATTGATTGATCATTAGAGTTAACATCTCTTCCAATTTTTTCCATCTTAGCATTCATGTTGGCAAGTGTACTCATGATTGTGTCCATAGTCTGGTTAGAGGATGCTTGTGAAGGATATTGCTGTCCAAAACTAGGTTCAAAATTTTGGGACGGTGTTTTTATGTTCCATGGTTGAACACTAGGAGGTTGGTAACCTTGAAATTGCCAACTAGGGTATGTATGATCTCTAAAATTCGGATTATAAGGGTATGAATGTGAATTATATGTCGGATTAGAGAAACCATATGTGTCATTATTGTAAGCGGGTCCATAACCAAAAGAAAAATCATCATTGGACATGGCACCCGGTGGCATATAAAAATTAGCCATGCATGCAAGATCACATAAATAAGGACCATACCAAAGATAAGAAATACAAACAGTGGGCTTGTCGCGCCCCGACACGCAGAGCGCACCCGGGCCGGGACACGAGGGGGGAAAACCTACATCTACTAGCCTCAACTGGCGGAAAACAGCTGACTGCAAGCACAAGCGGAAGCAAGCTACTAAACAACAACTATTAACATTTATTACAAACCAGTAATAAAAGAGTTAACAGGGTTCTAGTACAATAAGCTACAAGGGATCAACAGTCCCCAAAAAGAAGCTACACCACCCACCGGGGTCTCCGCGAATGCACAAACGAACCCATCCTGACCCTCAGACATGGTCAGGATCCGGCACGCTGCCACGAGACTGCCGACGGGGAAGCACCGGAGGAGAACGAGGACCCGCACCTGCAAATACCACAATCCAGGTAGGAATGAGCAACGGCTCAGCAGGGTCCTACTCTACCATTCCCGCTAAGAGGGCAAAACCAAACGAACCAACCCTGAAGCCAAGTACTGAGGCTTGCCAAGGATCCCATAAATCCCGTCTATAACCCGAAGGACTCCTGTCCCAAGTACGCCCCTCCGACAACCACTGCTCAAGGGTGGACAACTCCGACAATCCCTGACACAGGGTGGACATGACGCTACTGGTAGGACACCCTTCTCCAAGCGGGATCTCCACACTTGGCGGAACGACCGAAGTTAAGACTACCACCTCTCAGTACTCCAAGCCACAGAACCAACAGGACCCCTAACGCCTGAACCAAGGACTAAGTCTAGCCATGGAGTCCATCGATCCCATCGATGTCTGCCCCCCCCCCCCAGGGTTCCTGTCCAACCTACGTCCCTCCGATAGCCACTGCTCAAGGACTGGGCTACCTCCGACGGTCCTTGACACCGGGTGGGCCGGACGCTACTGGTAGGACACCCTTACCGGGGTAACGGCGTCAACCACTTAGTCATTGATCACCGGAGTTCACGGGTCAACCCCACCCAGTCTAGCCTAGCATGTCTAATGCACAGGAAACAGGGCAGGTTAAATATGATAAAGCTGTAAACAACCAACACAGCAAGGGCACACCTTCGGCCCATTTATACTAAACACTCTCGAGGGTCATGACTCCCCCGGTTCACCACAAAGCGGTAAGCATTCAAGCATGATCCATAACAAGACAAACCCTGAGGGCAAAAACCGTAAAAACCACTTGCATGCGAAGCCCCGCGGGCAAAACAGCATTTAAACAAGTAAAGAACCCTCCCTGCACTGAAGGAGATCGATCTCCTATAGCAGCGAGATCGATCTTCCTCGAGGCGAGGAGCACCAATCTAGGTCACCCCCGCGAGATCAATCTCCACCCATATGAAGATCGATCTCGTAGGTGACGTAGGATGCACTGCCGCCTGACGCCAGCCGCCTAGAGATCGATCTCCCTCCCAAGGAGATCGCTCTCGCTCGGGCGGGCTGGGCCACCCCAAAACAACATCGATCTCATCCCATGAGATCGATCATGCTTGGGTTCTCCGGCGGCCGGACGGCGAGGAAACACCGCCGGAAACCTCCACCATACCTCACCAAACTAGGTGGGCTGGTAGATCACAGTGCCACGAAGCTACTTATGGCTTCCAATCCAAAAACCAACATCTATACATGGAGATCTAAGGAAAACAAATCCGGATCTCAAAACCCAAAAGCAACCGGAGTCTTAGAAGAAGAACCCTACCTCTTCAACGCAGCTTCGATCCACAAGACCAAGCCTAGGATCTTCCTCGCCTCGCCACGAACCCAACGAGCCTTCAAGCTCCAGGAAAAGTGGCCGGAGGAGGAAGAACGGCGAGCGGAAACTCTCAGCCGGAACAGGGGAAGCAGAGCCGGGAGAGAAAGAGGGAAGGAGAGAAGGAGGAAAGAGGAGGGGAAGGGGGCGGGGTAAGGCTAGGGAAAGCCGGCGAAGGTGGGGAAAAGCTGGGGGAGGGGAGGGAAAGTCTTCCCTCCCCTGACAGGGGAAGCGACGGCCATCGCCGTGGCCGTCCTTCGACGCCACCGCCAATGACTTCCAGGCACAGAAAGATCGATCTTCATGGCCATGGAGATCGATCTCCCTTACCCAGAACGGCGACCACTAGGCACAGAGAGATCGATCTTCATTGCCATGGAGATCAATCTCCCTTGCCCAAAACGGCAACCTTGGGCTGAGCCGCAAGCCCAAGCCCAGGACTACCGAACCAGGGTCCACCTAACCTTTCTACGCAAACACAAGCACCAAACCAGGTCTGTGTGTGCTCACCCAGTGTGAAACGACCGCCAAGGCGTAATTTTCCAAATTGCCCTTGGGGTCAACACAAGCCAAAAGGGAAAAGAGGGGCAGGTCCTCACATCTGGTCCAAGAGACGACTGTCGCTGATACTTTCTTTTGTGCGACTTGCAGAAGCGTCTCAAACAGCTAGATAAAATAACTCGGAGTTTAGAACAAACTTACCTGACTACACAGTCCCTATCGGTCGCTCCCGTGTCCGACCAATCGCTCCTGGCGATGGGCTCCAGGTCCAAGTCCGACAAAATCAAAATTAGTAGTTGTAAAAATCAGAAAAATTGTCAAAGATTCCTAAAAAGTGTAAAACAAAGAAAGGGAGAAATAATAAAGATAAGAATCTAACTAAGCAAAGAAAACGAGTTAAGAGAAAATCAATTAGTTAACTGTCGAAATCCCTGGCAACGACGCCAAAACTTGATCGCTCACAAACGTTGTCGTTAAAACGTTGCCAACTCAATCAAATATAAATTTATAATCCCTATTCAATCACTAAACTACTAGGTAGAAATAACGGTGAATTCGGGAGTCGATCCACAGGGAAAACGTTGGAAATCAAAATCAATTCTTAAAACCCAAAAACTAAGGAAAAGAATCAAAGATAGAATAGAGTTATCTAAACTAATAAATAAAAGAGATAAAAGGTTGATCAATTTGAATCAATGGAGTAGTTACTTAGGAATTACTCAATCCGCCCTAGTTTCATTATTAGTCTTCTCTAGTTATCATCTTCTTCCCTTCTCTCAACATTATGGATCACATGGTTACAAGCTTACATGAATCCCTAAAAGAAAGTTAATGTTCCCAACGGCATAATCTATCTTTGCTTGGCATAGATTGTTTTTGGTCCTACGATTACATTAAATTATATTACTCCTAATGACCTTAGCACAACCTATCTTCGTGTAGCATAGCTTATCTCAAAGGCAAACCAATAACTTCATGAAAACCATCTCATAAATCTCAAGAATCAATCACAGAAATCATGTAGGATTGAAAGTACATCAAGGGAACTTTGTTCCTTCAACTCTATTAACAATAAAACCATATTCATGAGATCATGCATCGAGAAGTTCACAAGAATCCAACTCAAGAAAAACCAAAACTATACTAGGATTTCATGAATAATCCTAAGTACAATAATTAGCAACTCATCTTTTGGATGAAATCCATCGGGTTGGAGTAGGAAGCTGTCACCATTCACATCCTCTCCGTCTTCTTTTTCCTCCTCCAAAGATTGTCAAAAAGATGAGAAATTCGGCTAGAATAACCCCTTTATATAATAGAAACCCTTAATCCCGGAATTAGGAGTTATAGTTGAACTTAAACTCTAATTTCCCTAAATTCCTGGTTGATGACGTCATCGGAGCGATCCATCGGACTCCAATCCGATCCATCGCTCTAGTCGGTCTGACTGGGTCATTAACTACCACGTCATTAATTAATTTCTTCAGCTTTTCTCTCCAACTTCCATACTTCTGACATTGATTCAAAAACTGGCACCAATGTAGACTGAATCTCACCAATTCTTCAACATGAAAGTTGTAGCTCTTGAAGTCTTCTTACATCTCCCAGAATTTCAGAATATTTGGAAATGTGTAGAATGTCTGGTGATTTATTTCCAAACAATCGACGAAGCAGTCTTTTTGCAGAATATAGTGATTTTTGGCCGAATTTCTTGTATTTCTTCTCAAATCCTACTTAAACCTGAAATCAAATAATAGGATATCAAATATACCTACTCTAGGCCTAACAAAGGTAATTTAAGGGGTTTAATTATGGATATTTAGTGACTCATCAGGAGGTCCCGTAGATAGAGAAGAGTAGCCAAGATTCTGAGCGAATCCACCTGGCAGGATCAGACTTCAAAGGTGGCGATGTGATGTTCGCGGTCCCCAACATGGGGCGAGGTCGATGGCTTGGATAGCTCCTCTCGACGGCGTGGCGGATGGGTTGGGCATGGTCGACGGTGTGGGGAACAGAGAGGGGGATGGGGGAGAGGTCGACGGCATGGGACCTCGAGGAACAGAGAGGGAGAGAGGGGGATGGGGGATCGCTGGTGTGGGAAACAGAGAGGGGACAGGGGAATGAGAGATATGGGGGATGGGAGATGAGAGATGGATGGCTGGTTCCTTATATATTTATCTAGGGTTATTTACTTTTGAGACCTTGAAAACTTCTTAAATTACAAATGTACGCTTACAATCTTTGCCTTTACATATGTACCCCTGAAAACATTATGATAATGTTAACCATACCCTCCGGTTACTAGCCGGTTAATATTCACAAAATATGCCTAACGTCGTTAAATAACCCTTTTGAAAAGACAATTATACCCCTGGTTATGTTTCTACTCTGGTTAAGTTAGATGTCAATGGGGATAGGTAATTAAGTAATTTTATCCACCATGGTTATGTTTCTACTCTGGTTAAGTTAGATATATGTACAGACTTGAATGGAGGGGCATGGTTAACATTATCACAATGTTTTCAGGGGTACATATGTAAAGGCAAAGATTGTAAGGGTACATTTGTAATTTAAGAAGTTTTCAAGGTCTCAAAAGTAAATAACCCTAAATATTATATAAGGAAGAACGGTTTTTGAAATGTCTTGAACTATAAACATAAAGAACGGTCCAGATTCATCTACAGAAAAATCCAACGATTGTGATTCCATCATCAACTTCAAAATTTCCACCCAAATCTGATTCCCAACCAAAACTCCCGCCCAAACTCTCTATCTCCTCATGCTACTTTCAGCTAAAAATAGAGAGAGAGAGAGAGAGAGAGAGAGCGTGTGCGCGAGAGCGAGAGGGAGAGGATATGACTGAACAACCAGCCATCCCATCCCTCTCTACTCATCTCTCATCCCCCTCTCCCCCCATCCCCCTCCACACCCAAGCCGTGCTGTCGGACACATCCAACCCAAGAGGAGCTCCCCACTCCGTCAGCCACGCCCATCCCGCCATCGGCCATCTTCCATCTCCCATCCCCTGCTCTCTTCCCTTACATCACTAGCAGAGGAGCTGTAGAGACCTCGCCCCACGCCATTGGCCACGCCCAACCCGTCGTCGGCCACGCGATCCATGATCATCGTCCCGGCGGATGGCGTCCTCTGGTTCATCGAATTCCTCGACTACTTCATGACCACCAAGGTTCCCATCGACACCAAGGTTCCGATCTTACTCTTCCCTCTTCTTCTCTTATCTCCTCCTCCTCAGTACTCTTCCCTCTGTTTGTGTTGGACTCGCCCCAACTTCCCTTCGCCTATGGATTCTTACCAGCTTCCAAAGCCCGTCCGTTAACGCCAAGATCTGATTACTTCCTACAGGTGGGAGCTCCTCCCTCCGTTGTTCTACATCCTCCAAATCCAAGCTCTGTTGGTATTGGTCTCCTCGCTGTCGCCGGATCCAGCCGATCTTGACATCCTTATGCGATTCAGCCAGATCTATCTCCTTCTCCACCCCCGCTGTCATCCAAGCCTCGCTGCACCCAGCACCTCCATATCTCTGGTGGGCTTTCCCTCTCCTCTCCTCTCTTCACTTCTATGAGCATCTTGATCTCTTTGATCTATTCCCATGGAAGAGACATTGAATCTCTTCAAGATTCAATGTCTCTGTTTATTTTTGCATCATGCATCTTCACTTTGCATGATTTATTAGTGCTCCTGATAGCATATCAATGAAAAGTTGATTGGTTTATTGCCCACCTAAGAATTCCTTCCTATTTTTCTAGTAATGATCTAATTTCAACTCTAGATGTCAGGATCACATGAATCAGTTTTAGAGATAGGAAGCAAACATGGGGATTTTTATTTCTGAACCTGCATATGATCATTTTTGTAGTATGTTATACATTTTCATTCTTTCTTGCATACTTTCTGGCCATTGTTGTTTCATAGCTATAGTTTAGCATTTTCCAGGAATGCTTTATTATTCTTGATTATCTTTGATTCTCTTTGCACAACCGCTCTTCCTTATATAATAGATAATAGATGTCTCGACATCCTATCTTTTTGATTTTGTCCTTACTTTGGTTTCATGAGGGAGAAATGGAGCAGGGCGTTAGACCAAACTGAGCATAGAGATTGGCAGCTATACATGGCTTCAAGGAGGGGGGCTGCGAGCATCACCGTGGGTAATGGAAAGCTGAACGGATGGTTTGAGTCTCTATTTTGTGCTTTGCCTTTCTCATGGCTGAAGAAATCTAAGGTTCAAGAAGATGGCTGGGAGAGGATGCCATGTACTCCTCTGCCTGACGCTTCGGATGCTTCAATCATGTCTTGGTATCTCGCTCTTGAGATGCCAAAGTTTTGGTTCCCTGCTCAGGTCTACAATAGAGAGGTAGAATCATCAATTTAGATTACAGAATAATTTGTTTCCAAATTCTAATTTTTGCCCCATATTTGTCTTATATTGAACATTATTGAGTTTAAAATGACAGATTTTGCTATAGTTTTTTACCTCTTTTTGAGCACTCTTAAGAAAATTCTATCTATTTCAGTCAAGATATAACTTTTATTTTGCTATGCCTTTGATTTTTGAAGGTATTTAAGAGTGTTACTTGATCTGATTTTTGCTTACAAATTGATTAGCTTTGTTGGTTATCTCATGCAGGCTTCATGTTGTCATGTTATGATGCTGAACTAAGCTATGATCGTCGCACAGACACATTCCATGCAAGGTAAGGGAGTTACTTTATGAAACAATGAACATATTTTCCCCTTCTTCCCAGTTGAGCATATTGTGTTTGTCAGAATAGGCGAAATCATGGCATTAAGTTCCTACATATTGTGTTGTCCCATAATGCTTGAGATATATGAATACTTCTATCAACTTCCAGTAATTTCTGGTTGAATAGGTACCCACCACACGGGCGAAGGGCCAGGAAGGAGTTTACTGGGAGAAATTAAGAGCATGGCCACTTGATACTCCTGCAGTTCAACTTCCTGCCTCTGACTATATGAATGAGTTGCAACCAGGTGATCACATAGAGATTCAGTGGAGAAGGAACAAAGAGTTCCCATATAGTACATGTTTAATTAATACAATTCTAAAATCTTTGTTTTTGGTTTCCATCGTATCTCTACAAGATAATACGCATTTGACGGAAGAACAAAGTTCTCATTGGCATTGCTGAATTGTGACATGTCATGTTTCTTTCACCTAAAAGGAGTGACTTATACCATTGTTTGCTAATTTTGAATTCATCCTTGTTTGGCAGGATGGTGGTATGGTGTCATAGGGCACCATGAATCATGCGATCAAAATGAGCAACATTGCCGTTGCCTTGACAGTGGTTAGATGCTAAGCCTTTCTCTAAAAATTTCTCTGCCATCTTAGTTCAATGAGTCAGTCTTATATGATACTGTGTGATCTCTGTCATGAACATGTGGTAGTTGGGATTGTGGTTGCCTGCTATTATTCTTAAGCTGTTTATTGATTTTGAATCTCACTGCTTACTAGCATTTCTCTGGCAACAGATTTTCGATAGCCATAAGGAATTTGGAGCCCAAGAAACAGATGCGAACTAGGATTTGCAAATCATTTTCATGGTACAAAAATCATACAAGGCAATGCTACTATTCTTCCAGGTCTTCTGCAAGGTGAAGTATCCATTAATAGAACTACAGGGGAAAGAAACTTTGGGCAGTTAAGCTTTTGAGTATGAAACACTCATGAAACTGCATGGCTCAAGTAGATTCTGATTCAATTTCCGTACCTTCTATTGTATATTATACAGTGCATCCTATCAGACAGATAGGATGCCAAGTTAACTCTAGTACATCAGACAGCATATGTGGCCTGATGTTGTTTGACTCTTAGAGAGAGTGCGAATAAACGTGGGTGTCGAAGGTTTCTTTACCGATTGAGAGACATCGAGAGAGAGGGAGATTGATAGGAGTCCGGGGCAGCGTTTCGGCTTGTCTTCATTGGATTCAGTGTGAGTAGTGTACCTGGAAGAGGTGGTCGAGGGACTCGAAGGTGACTTTGGTGTCTAGGCGGTCGAGGGCGTTGGCTTATGGGGATAATGTGAAATCAGAATTTCTGTATTTTTTTTTCTTTGAAGTTGTGGTTTGTGGGGATAATATTGTATTTGAGGAATTTGTGGTTTGTGGGGACAATGTTCACCTCTTTTAAACTGTTATTTAATTTTTTTATTTGAGGAATGCTGTAAAATTGTCTTATTTAGCTTTTAGTACAGGGGAGATTTTGTCGAAATTTTTTTTAAAGTTACCCAGCGCCGCCCATCGCAACATCTCCGGTCGTCCTCAGCCCTCCAAACTTCCACAAACACCATTGCCATCCTTCTGCCTACCAGCCTCTGTCCTCCTCTTCCTTTGATACCCTCTCTTCTGACGCCGGTGCGACCCCCCGCTGCCGCCGGCCATCATCGGTCTCCTTATCCGTGACCTTCCACCGCCCTTCAACCCATCCAAAAGCTTTCCCTTGCCACCACGAACCTTTTGCCACCATCAAAACCATTTTTTGCTGCCTGGATCACCGGTATCCAGCTCCGGCCATCTTCCCTTCCTCCAACATCACCATTACACCAATCCACACCCTCCTGCAGCTCTGAACCTCCTCTAAAACCTTCTTTAAGCTACCACGATCCTTCCTCAACCCTTCACCACCTCAATTGCTGCCTGGATCGCCGGATTCCACATCCGACCATCTTCCACCGAGCCGCCCATCTCCAATCCACCATCTGGAAGTCTCAATTCTTCGATCAGATCCCATGGATAGACTCCTCGATTTTCCTCGACTCTATCCCCACTAGCCATGGTCTCCGGCGACGACGTTTCACCGTCGATCCATCGCCGGTGAGCTTTCAGCCGTCCAACTGCTACAGATCACGATCCAAGGGTAGAACACTCCGATTTTGCATCCGATGGTTTAGATTTTCAATCAGGACCACACTCAAGTACTCCAGACTATCCACATCTCATCTACTATATCCCAGCTTGTTGCTTACTATTTTCATTGAGTCCTAGGATTAGTAGTCTTTAGGAAGGACACATGATTGGAGTCTACGAGTCCTCTGCGTTGTAGTGTTCCACAGCCCTGAGCCAGTTTGACCAGTCCAGACCTGCCTCTAGGGTTGATTTTTGCACTTACAGTAGTAGTTGACTCCGCGATTGACGACTTGACGGCAGAGGTTCGCCATGGCTTTGCTAGATTGGCCATCTTAGTTGGCCCACATCTCTACTTCCGTGAGACCGCTTGATTTTAGGGATTCTAATGAACATTAGCTAAAAATAATGGAACTTTTTGGATATTTTGCGTGTTGGTATGTGTTGGTTATTATTGCTTCTTGGTGTTGGGATGAAGATGATGATGTCTCCTTTACTTCTGTCTGTGCATTTTCTATTTTCTTTGAGGATGAATGCTTGTACAGGATTGATATATCATGAAAATAGAAAGGAGGTTCTGCCGAAATTTTCTATGATTCTTATACGTTTTTTAACTTCTAGGTGTTATATTTGATCTTTTTGGAAAGGTATATATTTTTCTGACAGGTTATGATGGGGAAGGAAGTATTTATTCAATGATGCCGGTGCCTAAACTAAAATTGGAAGAAAAAGAAATCTATTTATGAGGTGTTCATTATGGTTATCTCTACCCTTTACTTCTTGATTTATTTTTACGACTTAGTGTAATTGGGGATAATTACATTTAAGTTGGAGGGTAGAATTCTAGGAATTCAAGCTTATTATTTTTCTGGTAACCAAATATTATACATCCTTTGAATTATGTCAAAAGAATGAAATTATGATATGATTTGACAAAGGTGCATGTTTTAGAAATTTATTTTATGAATTATTCTGAGACTTGTATGTCATAAAAAAATAGTAAATTTTTGCTATGCATCATATTATTTCTATACTTTAACACTTTTACCATGATTTAAGGATAGCTTGACATATCCTAATGCACATGTTCACTTCCACATGTTAAGGGGTTGATATTAGATTCTAAGCATGATACTGGGATAGATTTATAATTTTATGTCATGACACAGAAAATACATAAACACGTGCAATTATCTGAGTATGTGAAAAAAGAAAAAAACAAAATGGATTTTCAACTTAGTAACCGGACAGTGCCTAACAAGCGTGGTGTTCGCGTAAAACGCTTGAATTTCGTGAAAAAGAAGAAGAAGAAGAAAAATGAATTTTCAACTTAGTAACCGGGCAGTGTGCCTAACCAGCGTGGTGTTCGCGTAAAGGAATAAAAGCAGAGATTGATATGTGATAAGTGGAAAATTTGTGTTGAATAGGATTGTGATCTTGAATAGTTGAAGTGTTTAGATATAATTGACACTCTGAAGCATGTAGAACCCCATTCACACAGAGGAGTGTTAAAGTTATTTTTAATCATGATTAAATATATTGAAGTGTTGGAAATATGTTATGACATGTTTTGATTTACTATGTTTTTATGCGACTATGAGTTGAAGGGTATATTTATTGATATTATTTCTATTTCATGCATTAGAGTTGATGAGTATTATGATTGATTTCAAATGATATATTCAAGGGAATGTATTGATGTTTGTGGGTGTCATCCCTGAAAACCCTCAGGAGACTATAACTCCTCCACTGGGGTAACCCACGGGATTAAAGGCTTATTGCACATGCTAAGTGCAATCGTGAGGCCT
Organism: Narthecium ossifragum; assembly: GCA_963920575.1. Classification (NCBI taxonomy): domain Eukaryota; kingdom Viridiplantae; phylum Streptophyta; class Magnoliopsida; order Dioscoreales; family Nartheciaceae; genus Narthecium; species Narthecium ossifragum. The sequence continues at coordinate 20,154,645 of OY986964.1, read as the reverse complement.
ACAAAAGTGGCTAGTTAGATTTATTCTTTTCTTTTTATATTTTCTTTGCTCGAGGACTAGCAAAGTGTAAGTTGGGGGGTGTGATGAGACATGAATTATGCATAATTAAACCCCTTAAATTTCCTTTGTTAGGCCTAGAGTAGGTGTATTTAATATCCTATTGTTTGATTTCAGGTTTAAGTAGGATTTGAGAAGAAATACAAGAAATTCGGCCAAAAATCACTAAATTCTGCAAAAAGACTGCTTCGTCGACTGTTTGGAAATAAATCACCAGATATTCTACACAATTCCAAATATTCTGAAATTCTGGGAGATAAAAGCAGACTTCAAGATCTACAACTTTCATTTTGAAGACTGTGTGATATTCCATATAGATTGGCGCAAGTATTGAAGCAAAGTTGGATCTATGAAAGCTGAAATTTGAGAAAGGCTGAAATTAATTGATGACGTGGCAGTTATTGACCCAGTCAGACCAACTACATCGATAGATCGGATTTGAGTCCGATGGATCGCTCCGATGACGTCAGCAACCCGGAATTTAGGGAAATTAGAGTTTAAGTTCAACTATAACTCTTAATTTCGAGGTTAAGAGTTTCAATGATAAAAAGGGGTTGTTCCAGCCGAAAATAAAGATCTTTTGGACCACTTTTGGAGGAGAAGGCTAGGACTTTGAAGATGGAGATCTTTCCGCGGGAATCGATGGCTTCTTTCCCAACACCTATGGATCTCTCCCAGAAGATGAGTAACTAATTCTAAACTTAGGGATATCATGAAACCCTAGTGTAGCTTTTGATTTTCTTTGGTTTGATTCTTGTAAACTTCTTCCCAACATGATCTCATAAATATAGTTTTAATGATTAGAGATTTGAGGGAACAAAGTTCTTTGAAGTATTTTCAGTCGTATAAGCTTTCTGTGATTGTTTATACATATTTATGATATGGTTTTCATGTGATTTATGGTTTGCTTTTGAGATAGGCTATGCTATGCTATGATAGGTTCTGCCAAGGTCATTAAGAGTAGTATAACTTAAAGTAATCGTAGGAGCGAATACAACCTATGCCAAGAAAGCTGGCTATGCCGTTAGGAACATAAATCTTATTTTAGGGATTCATGTGAGCTTGTAGCCATATGATCCATAATGTTGAGAGAAATGAACAAGAGGATAACTAGAGAAGATTGAAGGTGAAGCTTGGGTGGATTGAGTAATCCCTAGGTAATTCATCACTTGGTTCCAATCCCGATCACTTTACTTGCTTTCTTAGATAGTTTTTAGATAATTCAACCCACCTTTTGATTACTCCGCTTAGGGATCAAGAGCTTTGAGAACTGACTTTGTTTTTCCTGGTAATTCCCTGTGGTTCGACTCCGGATTTCATCACTAGTCTACGTAGTAGTATTAGTGATTGAATAAGGATATAAATTTAAGATTTGATTGAGGTTAGCAATGTTTTAACGACGACGTTTGTAAGCGATCACCAAGTCATACATATTCTCTTTAGATAAATTAGTGTTCATACATCATTATGAACAGAATTGAGCAACTGACTCTATTGTTGTGAGACTTGAACAAGCTTTTGTGTAAAAGTATGAACAAGCTTGTATGTCTTCTATGTGAAGGCTTACATCATTATGAAACCTTTTAAAAAAAAAGGGGATTGTTTTTGTGCTATTACAAACATTTCTCGATATGACTAGTCTTACCATGTAGCCAAGTTAATCTGAGTAATTAAGTTTGCAAGGGTATCTTAAAACCTAATGCCCCGAACCAACTGGATTGGGTGTCATTGAGCCAACACTCATTAAAGGATCAGACTTGAACTTAAGAAGGTTAGACATTGCACAGTCATTTCAAGAGTTTTCTGCATTCTTTTTACATAGTTGATCATAGTCTCTAATTCTTTCATGCTGATAGTATGAAGCCTTATCTATACCTTCTTTGTATATGTGTATTCAGAGCTTTGAGAAAGATCTACACACTTGCAGACTTCTTACTGTTGCTGATAGCAGTTACTTTAAGTATTCTGTGAAGGATAAAGACAGCAAATATGAGCTTCCTCACACAAGAGAGATGAGGACAGCAATAGAAAATATCTATTGATAAAGAGCTAATACAAAAGATCATAACAACTGACTCACTAGATATTTAGAGACAACACACTACATGGCCTACAAAGATGACCACTAAGAAAACCACTCCCAAAGACAAAGGTCAGCAACAACCCACTATTAACAAACTTTACACATAAGCAAATAAACAAGGGGGATCGATTTGTCAAATGGTCATTTACTAGAGACCAACTTGTCATTTGGTTCCCTACAGAAGATCTTCAGTCTGTTAATACCACTTTAGGGAAGAAAAGACCATAATACCCTTCTATATATTTTTATATATATTTCAACCCCCCACCCCCGAGCTCGCTGTCACAGTCGTCGCCCGTCGCGATCTCATCCGTCTTGATCCCATCCGTCGCCAACCCATCATCGGAGCTCCTCGTCCATCGTGATCCCGAGCACGCCGTCAGATCCCGGAGCTCTGCGTCCGATCATCTCCCCGACGACCCATCATCTCTCCGAGATCACATCCAATCATCCCGGAGCTCCCCGTCCAGATCCCAAGATCGCCGATCACTGACGCCAACGACCTCCCCTTCTCCGACGCCGACAACATCACGACATGGTCCGGATCCCCATCACCGACGCCGACCTCCCCATCTCCGACAAAGCCGCCGCCTCCAACCAATGAGGTACCTTAGATCCGCCTAAACCACCGGTAAACGGCACGATCCAAGCCGTTGGATCAACTCCCCATGCTCGACCAACCTCTCCTCCGATCTCCCCGACCGCCGATCGTCCCTCCTCGCCGGCGATCATGCTCCGGCGACTCTAAGCCGTTGAAAAAAATAAAACAAAAAATGTTGGAGGGAGTAAGTAACGGGGAGAGGGAAAACAAAGGGAAAAATGAAGAAAAATACTATGATATATGAGAAAACTTCAGAAACATTGGAAAAAAATAGTGGAAAAATAAGGAAATAGTGGAAAATATTGTGAGAAATATGAAACTTACTTTTCATACAATATGGTAGTTATTTTTCATGAAATATGGAAGTTACTTTCTGCTGTAGTTACTTTCCAATGTAGTTATTTTTTACAAATAATGTGTGAAAAAATCAGTTAGCATAAGGAAAATATGTGAAAATCGAGAAAATTAGTGGGGAAATTACACTTCTCATTTTGGTAGTTACTATGCATTTGCATTATGGTAGTTACTATTCATTTTGGTAGTTACTTTTCATTTTCATTATGGTAGTCACTTTTCATTTTGGTAGTTATTTTTCGATATTGGGAAAATACAGTAGTTACTTTTCATAAAGAATAACTGAAAAAATAGTGATGGCCCCTTCTCCACGGTAGTTAGTTTTCAAAAAATATAGGAGTGACTTAAGTGGTAGTTACTTTCTACAATGCTGGTGGTTGTTACTTTCCACAATTTTATTAGTTATTTTCCACGGTAGTCACTTTTCACAAAATAAGTGCAAAAATTAGTTAAAATAAGGAAACTATGGGAAAATCAAGAAAATTAGTATGGGAATTCCATTTTGCATTTTTGAAAATGACAAATAACTTTAGTTTCTACAATACTTGCTTTCTGCGGTAGTTACTTTTCGCGATAGTAACTTTCCACGGGGGTTACATTTCACCAATAATATGTGAAAAAATCAACTAAAATAAGAAAAATATGGGATAAATGAAGAAAAATTTTGGGGGCCCTTCTTCACGGTAGTTACTTTTCAAAAAAGTATGACAGACTTAATTGGTAGTTACTTTCCACGATGGTTACTTTTTTTCAATTTTTGTAGGGGAATTCACTTTTCAATATTTGTAATTACTTTTCAATATTTTGTAATTACATTCCAATATTTGTATTCACTTTTGAATTTTTGGAAAATATGTGCAAAAATCAGCTTAAATAAGGATGGTAATTACTTTTCAATATTTGTAGTTATTCTTCAATATTTGTGGTCAATTTTCAATTTTGGGGAAATATGTGTAAAAATAATCTAAAAAAATGTTGGTAGTTACTTTTCAATATTTGTAGTCACTTTTCAGTATTTGTAATTACATTCCAATATTCATACTCACTTTTCAATTTTGGGAAAATTTGTGCAAAAATCAGTTAAAAAAATGATGGTAGTTACTTTTCAATATATGTAGTTACTTTCCAATATTTCTAGTTACTTTTCAATTTGCGGAAATATGAGTAAAAAAAATCTAAAATATGCTGGTAGTTACTTTTCAATATTGGGAAAATATGATAGTTACTTTTTAATTTTAAAAAAATATGATAGTTACTTCTCAATTTTCTAAACAACAATTATCCTACCTTTTTTCCTACCTTTTTCCCCCTTTTTTTCATCATTTTTTCTATAGGTCGCCTACCCTAGCTTTTTCCTATTTGGATTTTTCCAATATAAAATCCAAGCTGCCGACATCGCCTTCCACGATGTCGCCATCCCACCTCCATCCCAGCTCCATCCGAGCTCGCCTTGGATCCATCCCGCCGTTGCCGTCCCGACATCGACGTCCTGGAGATTGGACGAGGTGGTGATGGGTTTGGCGGCGATCTCGCCGACCCACCTCCATCCCAGCTCGCCGCGGATCCATCCCAGCTCCATCCCGCCATCGCCGACCCGATCTCGCCGTCGTCGTCCCAGTCTCGCCGTCCCGACATGTCGCGCCCTGACCCGCGTAGGCCTAACCGGGCCAGGCAACGCGAACCGGAACCTAACCTACTGCGGAAATTTTGGCGAAGTTTCCCTATAATCATAGTGGTCTCCCTAGCAATTCATAATCATCCTGTATTATACAATCAATCACAAACCTCAAAGACTGAAACTGAATATATACAAATCCTCAACAGGGTAAAGGTTATACAAAATCTCTCCTGTAGGAGGCTAACTAAACAAAAGGTATAACTGACGATCGCCGCACCTCAAGCACCGCCAGACGCCGTGTGAGGACCCGTCCCTCTACTCCTGTGGCTCGTCGTAGACCGCAAGGGCAATTTGGTAAATTGCGCCTTGTCGGCTTGTTTCACACCCGCGTGTGTACACACTGACCATGTTTGTGGTAATGTTTGGTTAGAATGGTTAGTAGGACCCGGGATCAAAAGATTCGGGCTTGGGCTTGAGTTCTTGCCCAAGTCTAGCTTTTTGGACAAATCGGATCGATCTTCTCTAGCTAAGAGATCGATCTTCTTGTGCCAGAAAGTCAAGTGCCATCGTCATGAAGGATCGATCATTCATAAGTCGGTTTGTTTGCCTATAAAGGAGACGAGACTTTCTTCCTTGAATCCTTTTGAAATCCGGAGATCTGAGCTCAGATCTGGCGATTTTTGAAGGTGTTTGAGGACGATCCAAGGCCTAGCAGCTTGGATTGAAGCTGCTCTTGCTTTGGTAGGGATTCCTACCTACATCTATTCCGGGTTTTTGGAGTTTTTCGGTTTGATTATGTTCTTATGCTTAGATCTCTTAATATACATGTTTGTTTGCTATGATTTCACCGGTTTTGGACTCGTGGTCCCTAGATCTACCATATCCCAGAGTTTTAGGGGGTTTGGTAGCTTTTTCCGGCGGTATTTCTCGCCGTCCGGTCGCCGGAGAACCCATCCGGATCGATCCTTCTTAAGGACGGATCGATCCCTCTGGGTTGGTCATGCTGCGCAGATGAAGGATCGATCCTCTGCTTGGAGAAGATCGATCCTGGGTCTTGGGTAGCATGGTTACCCTGCGTCACGAGGAAGATCGATCTTTCTTGGCGCTACAAGAAGGGTGCCCTCTGTTTCGAGAAAGATCGATCTTTCTGGGAGGAAGGATCGATCTTCTTTAGCTCGACAGTGAGGGAAGGCTCACTGTTACTTAAAAGATCGATCTTTTCTTAGGAAAAAATCGATCCTTTAGTAGCAGAGAGGATTTTTCATGGCTTTTGCCCGCGGGGCTTGGTATGCCGATTTTCTTTACCGCTTTATACCTTGTACATATGTTTAAGCATGTTAGCCCTGTAATAGGGGCAGTGGTGAACCGGGGGAGTGATGACTCCCGGGTTGTTTAGAATAAATGGGCGGGTAGCCCTACAGCTTTCCCTAGCCTCGCATGCCGGCGTGCGCCGATGGCTTTATCTGTTATATCTGTAAGCTGTTGTTTGCGGGGCTGCTTCCCGGTGTAGGTGTGTGGCGGACTGCTGACAGTTGGTGGTGGTACCACTGTAGCAGCTCCTAAACCTTTCTTACATGTTCACCACCCCAGGGCGGCAGGGTGCCGTGCCCAGACCTTGTTATTTATATCATCACATATTGTTGCATGCTTATATGTATTATCCTACGCATGTTCATAGCATGCATTGTATTATGCATTAGTTGCATCTGTGTAGGGCATTGGCGATGGGTTGTTCACCGATCCGGGGCTTTCGGGTAGTCCGGATCTAGCTCTAGGACCGTTGCGGGTAGGTTGGACCATGGTTCAATTTGTAGTATTCAGTCGATTTCGATGATAGGATTAGATGACCTGAATACATGTTGCTTGATGATTATAGAGGTCGTGTCGGCCTCGAGCCAGATGTTGTGGGTGCAACCGGTGTCGGTTCTTGTTGATGTGTTGTCGCAGGCACTCAAAAATAAATCCAATACTCGTTAAAATAAATGTAGTAGTGCGAGTACGAGTCGATCTCACGAAGAGTGTTTAGCCTAGTTTTGTGCTAAGTGAACAAAGATGGGGGGTTTTAAACGTGAGGAAAAAAAACAATAAAGAAATAATCTAAAGCGAAGAAACGAGTTAAATCAAGAGAACAAACCTTGGTCTGAGTCAACATCCACCATCGGAATCCAATAACTGATCATAGATGCAAGTATCAATCAATTTATACCATGAATATTCACCGTCCGAATTCAATTCGAATCTCTCCTCAATCTTAGTTAATTAGAAACAAGCGATCTAATCAACCCTAACTACTAAACAACCTAAGACAAGCGCTGTAGATTTAATCTAGTAGCAGCGTTAAGAATAGGGAGATCGATGAAGCTAAACAACACAAGCACAAGCGGTTGCATTTAATCTAGTTGAATATTCTTCCTAAGATCTAACAAGATCTGATCAGCAGTAAATTATTAGATCCTAGTTCCTTCGCAGATTAGAGGGATCAAACAATTCCGGATTTGATATCAAACCTGGCAGTAGATCACCATGAATAATAAACTAGTAGGCCTCCTAGCAATTAGACAAGGTAATCATGAAGATTTAATCTCAGAAGAACATCCAATACTCATGTATAAACTGAACAATAAAAATAAATTAGATCTCACAGTTTCATTGATTCCGAGGTTTCAGTCTCCTCGGCCAAGGATCAAGATTTAGCCACGCAGGGCCATCGAGAACAATCCTCCAAAAGATTTCATAAAGCAAAAGAAAACCTAGAAAAAATATAAAAGAGGAGAAAGAGTAGCCAAAAGTGTCCAAGAATCCCCCCGTCAAACCCTAGAAAGAGTCCTATTTATAGCCCCAAGTGTATCCACCCTCGGATTAGATCACAACCGTTGATTTCCTTTACTAGGAAAGTCCGATCGATCGGACCTTGGATGCTGGATCGATCGGTCTCATTAAAATCTTCAACTTCTATTCACGCGCCGAGCCCGATCGATCGGACTAAAGGAGTCGGATCGATTGATTTCGTAAAAATCCTTCGTCTCTGGCTCTTCCCGAGTTCGATCGATGGATGGATCGATCAAACTGTGTTCCTCTAAAAAGCATACGTTCTGTCACCTTTTAATTCCCAAGTCCGATCGATCGAATTATGAGTGTTGGATCGATCGGTTGAGTAAAAATCCGCTGTTTTTGACTTTTTCCGAGTCCGATCGATCGGACCATTGGTGTCGGATCGATCGGACCCCATAAGAGCGATGGAGGGATCGATTGGATGCGTTGTGGCTGAAAAACACATGTTCTGTCACGTTTTTGCGTGGTCCGATCGATCGGCGGATCGCTCGGACTTCCAGCTTATTTTCCTTTCTGCCATTCAGACTGCGCATCGGTACTGAAATTGCCGTAACTTCCTCTAGGAAACTCGGAATCACGAACCGTAAAATTCTCCAGAATCTAGACTTCAAGAGCTTTCCAACCATATATGGAAAATCCTCTGGTTCTTCATGAGCAGGTACAGATAAATCTTTAAAGTTGATCCATGCACTCTTTTTAGCTTCTTTTCGACTTAAGGGCTTCAATTGCATCCTAAATCAAAATATAAGAATAATGAGTGTATTTAGGAACTAAATAAACACAGGAGACTAAGTATTAAGGGATAAAAATATAACATTATGTATTCTCATCACTTGTCCTATGGGGGCTGTCGGAGTAAGTCCAACCCAGGCAGTGTCTGTTCCTGCCAGCAGTGGCGACCAGTGTGGGCCCAGTTCGTTTGGGTGACTACAGCTGGAACCCTGCGACACTAGGTGTATCCAGGATGGGCCCAGTCCTTTGGGGTGACCATGGTTGGGTATGCCTAGGGACACCGGCAAAGGGTTATGAGACCCTTGCTACACACCCAAGTCTTGCTTGAGGGCGGCACTGTTGTGTTCCCTCCCTTGTGAGTGTCGTAGTGTAGTGTCCCTGCTGAGCTTAGTGCTCACTCCTACCCGAGTTGCGTTTTGCAGGTGCTGGCGCTAGCTCTTCTTCGGTCGCCCCTATCTGGCCGGTGTTTGGTGACGTGGCGGCGTCTGGCGGTGCTTGAGGAGCGGCGATCACAGTTTTACCTTTTGTTATAGATAGTCTCCTACGGGAGTGATAAATGTATAATTTCCCTGTTTGAGGACTTGTATTATATTCCAGTTCTGTCTTTGAGTTTGTGAATGATTGTATAATACAGGATGTTTATGAATTGCTAGGGTAACCACTACGATTAGAGGGAAACCTCGCCAAAATTTTCGCAGTTGGTTAGGTTCCGCTTCGCGTCGCCCGGCCCGGTTGGGCCTACGTGGGTCGGGGCGCGACACGCCGCCACGTCATCAAACACCGGCCCTGTAGGGGCGACCGAAGAAGAGCTAGCGCCAGCACCTGCAAAACGCATCCCGGGTAGGAGTGAGCACTAAGCTCAACAGGGACACTACACTACGACACTCACAAAGGAGGGAACACAACAGTGCCACCCCTAAGTCTACCCTAGGTGTATACAAGGGTCTCATTACCCTACCGGATGTCTGTGAACGCAGGCCCAGAACACTACAGACTCTCAACAGGACACTGAACACTATTTGGCGGGCAAGGACACCGCTGGGTAGGCACTCCTCGACCCAAGAGTCAAGAACACCGGACACCGGCTACACCTCAGATTCAACTTGGAGTCGACACGACCTCTAAACATCAAACCATATGTATTCAGGTCATCTAACTCTATCATCGAAAATCGACTGAATACTACAAATCGAGTCCTGGACCAAGCTACCCGCAACGGTCCTAGAGCTAGATCCGGACTACCCGAAAGCCCCAGATCAGCGATCAACCCATCGCCAACGTCCTACATAGATGCAACTAATGCACAAAGCAATGCATGTTATGAGCACACACAGGAATATACAGATAAGCATGCATCAGTATGTGATTATATATCAAACAATGTCTGGGCACGACACCCTGCAGCCCCGGGGTGGTGAACAGATAAGTAAGGTCTAGGAACTGCTACAGTAGTTCCACCACCAACTGTCAGCAGTCCGCCACAACACCTTCCAACACTTGCATCGGGAAGCAGCCCCGCAAACAACAGCTCACAGATATCATAGTTAAAGCCCTCGGCGCACGTGCGGCATGCAAGTCTAAGGAAAGCTGTAGGGCTACCCGCCCGTTTATTTTAAACATCCCGGGAGTCATCACTCCCCCGGTTCACCACTGCCCCTATTATAGGGCTAACATGCTTAAACATATGTACCATATATAAAACAGTAGAGAAAACCATCATACAAAGCCCAACGGGCAAAAGCCACTTGAAAACACCCCTCAGCCACTAAGAGATCGATCTCCCTTCCCAAGGGGATCAATCTTCTTAGTACTTGGGAGATCGATCTTTTCCACCAGAAGGGTCGATCTTCTTCGTGACATGGAACCCGCCTCAACCTAGGCAAGGATCGATCTTCTCCCACCGAGGGATCCATCCTGCTCGGGCTGGGCGTGAGAAGGGATCGATCTTCCCTCAAGGGAGATCAATTCGAATGGGTTCTCCGGCGACCGGACGGTGAGAAATACCTCCGGAAAATACAAGAAAATCCCCCAAAACTCTGGGATCTGGTAGATCAAGCAACCACGAGTCCAAAACTGGTGAAATCATGGAAAACAAACATTTATTTTAATAGATCTACGCAAAAGATCACAATTAAATCGGAAAAACTCCAAAAACCCGAAAGATTGTAGGTAGGATCCCTACCTATGCAATAGCAGCTTCAATCCAAGCTACTAGGCCTTAGATCTTTCTCAAACGAAGCCAAATCCAGCAAGAACACGGCTCAAATCTCGGATTTTCCAAAAAAAATAGAAGAAAAGGTTTCATTTGTTTTATAGATGAACGAACCGACTCAAGAGAGATCGATCTCTTTTGAGAAGAGATCGATCTTCCTTGCCAAATCGGGTTTGACTTTCTGGCACTAAGAGATCGATCTCCTAACTAGGAAGATCGATCCCTTAGGTGCAGAAAGCTAGACTTGGGCTAAAACTCAAGCCCAACCCCGGATCTTTCGATCCCGGGTCCAACTAACCATTCTAGCCAAACATTACCACAGACATGGTCAGTGTGTGCACACGCGGGTGTGAAAAAAGCCGATAAGGCGCAATTTACCAAATTGCCCTTGCGGTCCACAACGAGCCACAGGAGTAGAGGGATGGGTCCTCACACGACATCGTCGTCCCGAGCTCGATGTCCCGATCTCGTCATCCCGAGCTCGCCGATCCCGATCCCGAGCGCTCGTCGTCAGTCGCCGATCGGCCGATCCCGTCGCGTCGCCTCCTCTTCTTCGCAATGCCATCCGATCCCGTCGGATCCAACGCGAGGTCGCCGCCAAGCACGTCGCCGGTCCTATCCTCCGAGCTCTGAGCTCCATCCAATCCTCCGAGCTCCAACCCGGGTCACCGCGGATCCGCACCTCCATCCCAGCTCGCCGCCGTTCGATCCCGTCGCGTCGCCTCCTCTTCTTCGCGATGACAACCGATCCGGTCGTATCCATGACGAGGTCGCCGCCAAGCCCATCACCACCTTATCCGATCTCTATCGCCACCCCCATCCCCACCTCCGATCCCCATCCCGATCACCCCCAACATCCATCCGATCCCCATCACGACCTCCGACGACCTCCGACGACCTTCTGACCTCCCCATCACCGAGATCCTGACGTCGTTCTCTTTTCCCATCCTGATGCTGTCAGTGGTTCTCCGAGGTTCGCCGAAGACTTTGGGAAGATGAGCCGGAGCTGGGAATGGATTAAGGATGATAGAAGGGTAGTTTAGACATTAAAATTTACATATGTTAAAAAAGAGAGTAAATGACTTAACAATTTGGTAAGAGGACCACATAGCAAATAAGTTATCCTAATAAGACTAAGTGATAATTATCACAATAAACAAATGCAATTTGAAAATCTCCGCAATTCCACTGCTAGTACGGTGCATGCATGAAAACGTATGATTTGCATCAAACTCCATTATCTTGTTTCTTTTTTGTTCTCCAACTGGCCTCCCTTTATCTTTTTTTTCTTACGTGCATGTGAAAACTGAATTCTTCTTGAGGTACTTAATTGAGGGGGAGGAAGCTGCATACTTAATGGTATGCGGCGTATGCCATGCATGTTTTTCTTTTTCTAAATTTTTTTTGCAGGCGGAAACATGACCTTGTTAAATAATTGAATATTTGTGTGCTTCTTTATCGACAGGATCACTAAGCTGGTCTTAGTTGTTTTTTTTTTTTTTTTGTGTTTTTTAACAAGCTTTTGACCTTTCTAAGGAGAGTCTTCCTGTAACTTCAAAACTCTGCTGTCTGTTTCACAGCTTTTAGCTTGAATGCCATTTCTGAATATTCGTGATCTTGTCTATTGTCAGCATTGTACATCTTTTCCGTGACTCTGATCGCAGACTTATGTTGAGTCTTGTCTCAGATATGCATAAGTTCTTTCTTGAACAGCTTTTACATGATCTGTATATCTTTGACCTATATCTCTTGGCAATCCGTACAGGTATTCAATACCTTTTTGAGGCATTTCTTGTGAAGTGTTCTATACTATGCGTTGCTGTGTATTTCCTCGTTTGAGCTAGACTTATTTCTCTTCAATTCGGGGGCTTTCGATGCAGTATGCTTATCGCAACCGTTAATCAACTGATGTATAGATGAACCGTTGGATCATTGATCTGAGTGGCCTCCGAGCATCACGAGAATATTTATTGAAAACGATGGGGACCACATGCGATGGGATACAGAAGAGACGGAGAGGTCGTCGTCGGTGGCGATCTCGCTTGTGAACGACTTGACCACTCGGGCTACCTTCTGCTTCGCCGGGGAGGAGCACACCACGCACGGCAGCCACTACCGTCCCCCACCGTCCCCCACAGCCGCCTCCTTCTGCATGAGGGCAGTGAGGATCCTCCTCACGGCGTCGAGGTCGGTCATGCGCTCGCCTGAGAAGTCCGGTGCTACGGCGAGGAAATTGGTGACGAAGGCGCAGTCAAGAGAGGCGGTGATTCGGTGCTCAAGGTCACAACGGGAGGTGGGGGAGGCGACGAGGAAGAGGCAGCAGAGGAAGCCAACCGGGAGGAGGGAGACCATGGACTCTAAGAGGGATCGTTTGTCCATGTCAGCAGCGGGGTTTGAAAGAGTGGTGGTGGGGGTGGTGGCGAGGAGTTCAGAGAGGGTGGACTAAGGATAACGGTGAGGCGCAGTGGCGGAACTAGAATGAGATTTAAGGGGGTGAAATCTAAAGTAAAATGATCAATTTTTTTTTCTTTTAAATAATGTAAAAAATACATTAGAATTACAATATCGAACATTAGGAATAAAAATAATATAAATATTAAAATATGCGTATTGTACTATGTGCTATGATTGAGAGGCGGAAATTGGACCCTACGCTTATGCAGTTTTTGAAAACGTTGCAAAATGATGTCTCAATAGTTTTAAAATTTCCCCGCTCGATGTATGTAATCATTCATCCAGTCATCTCACATCTTATTACGATTAGCTGCTGTGAAATCCTCTTCATAAAGTTCAGCAAGACGACATAACTTAGCATGATCAAATGCTGAGAATGAGTTTCTTGGATCAAGGCATGCTATGCAAAGAAGTATCTCCGTACTTTCTTTGCAGAAATGATGATTCATCTCTTAAGTGATGAAATCAATAACTTGGAAAAACATATCAACACGAAAATGATACATATAAGTAATATTTTGCCCTCCATGCCTCGAACGACTGCGAGTTGATATAATATCTTTCATATTTGGTACACTAATAGAATTATCGACACAAAGTTTTGACTTCTTCCAAAAATCCATTCCATTTTGTCCGCTTAGTGGTTTTTTTAATCACAAACTTATCCATTATCTAAATAAAACAAAACAAAAATATAAAAAAAATGCGACAATTAGAAATCAAACTAATAAATTATCAAATAATTAACTAAATCCTAACAAATAAATAATTAACTAAATCAAACTAAAAAATTATAGATCCTAATATTATCAAATAATTAACTAAATCAAATTTTTTTTTTAAAAAAAAAACAGAGCATCTGTTTTTAATGCTCTGTTTCTTCTCAATGGATGGGTTTGGGTGCCGGGCGGGCATGCCCTGCGGGGTGGGGGCGGATGCTGGAGAGGGGGGAGGGGTGGGGAGCCGGAGAGGGGGGAGGGCCGGAGTCGGGTGGCTGGTTGGGTGGGAGGGGGCGGGTCCCGGTCCCGGAGACGGGGGAGGGCCGGAGAGGGGGACTGGGGAGGGCCGGAGCCCGGAGAGCCGGAGAGCCGGAGAGGCTGGGAGAGCCGAGAGGGCCGAGCCCATAAGCCCATTCATAAAGGAAGGAGAGGAGGCGATTAGGCGAAGGGGCGTGGTCCGCGTGGAGGAGGCGAATGGACATTGGACGACGCTGCGTGGAAGAGGTGAAGGGGCAGGCGCGGGGCGGCGGGCCGTGGCGGGGGCGAAGGGGCATGGAGGAGGTGAAGGTCGGGGGGTGGGGTGGGGGTTCCGGCGTCGCCAGGGGGGGCGGCCGCCCCCCCTCGCCCCCCCTGGTTCCGCCATTGGTGAGGCGTCGGGGGTGCGTATGGCGGAGAGGGTCTTCTGGAAGGTGGTGGGGGAGAGGTGAGAGAGCTCTATCGCCCACCACTCCGGCAGTGACTGACTCGGGAAGTTGGCCTCGTTGCATGCCTGCATCTATGGAGCAGAGATAAGATTGGAAAAATTGTTACTAGATATAGAATTAGAAAAAGTGGCCGAGCTTATAAGGCATTGGTGCTAATGGAATGGACGTATTGTTGGATGATCAGGAGGTCATTAGCGATCGGCGAGAGGCCCTCACAGGACCGTAGCATGATGACCGCGCTAGGTAGTTCTCAAATAGCAGAACT
>OY986964.1:19898979-20139814 GCA_963920575.1 Narthecium ossifragum | reverse complement strand
GCACATATCTAGGCTTTAATCGGGCATCTCCTAAAGTTTCTCCCGCGCGATCATTAACACTCCTAAGTTTTCATATGCTCCTACCAGATAAACACAGTGATCACCCCCTAGGGTTTCCTCCGCGCCCATCGATCGGCTTCACCGACGTCGATACCCGTCGATCGGCTTCACCGCGCCCATCGATCGTTACACCCATTCACCTCTCTTAGGGTTTTCTACGGCTTGCCTGACCTAAATTGGGAGAGCTATGGATGATGATCTTGCCGATATGTACGTTATCAAGGGACCATTGCAAGAGGGATGCAACCCTCGAGTCCAAGATATAAGGTATGTTGCAGTTTTGTTCTATGCATGGGTTGAGTACATTGCAAGAGCGATGTTTTTTTTACGGATGTGATGCTTTTCGAGTATGTTTTTTGGATGAGCACATTGCATTGGTTGAATACTTCATCACTTAGTTCTATGCATTGCAAGAGGGAAAGTTATGGATGATGATGTTATGGAAGATCCCCTTGCTGGCTTGTATGTTAGCCCACAGGAACCATTGCAAGAGGGATCTATCCCTCGAGTCAAAGAATTCAGGTTTGTTGCAGTTTTGTTCTATGCATATTTTGTTGAATAAATTAGCTGAATGTGTTGCATATGTTTTATGTAGCAAATTTGTTTGTTGAATAAACTGTTTGAATTGCATTGGGGTTCAGAATGTTAGAGTTCTTCACTGTTATTAGACAACTAAACATGCTTTGAATGATCATTGATCCTACCTTATTTTTCCCTGTTATTAGAGTGGCCCAAGCTTCATCAGAACCAATGATGGAAATCAAATTATACTATTCTGGATTTTTGGAAAACTCAGGCCAAGTCTGGTACGATGCAATATGAGTGTGGTAAGACAAAGACAATAAAAGTGCATCCAAGTCAATCTACATTTGAGGAGCTAAAGGGAGACATAACAGCTATCTGTTCATGGACCTTTGGCGCCCAGTTGCACATGTCATACCTTCTACCAGGAAGCAATCCAAGGTATTATCATCAAATTCACAATGATGAAGACTACAAAGGAATGATTCAGCTTCATGAGATCTACTCGAGGAAGGTTGTGGAATTATATATAGAGACTGGCCAAGCAAGTGATTTGTATAGCAGTGCATGGGCAACAGCTAGTGCCACCGCAGAGGCCATGGTAGATGTCAGAAGTGTGGGTGCTACCTCAGAGGCCAGGGTAGGTGTTACTTCAGAGGCTACTTCAGAGGGTACATCAGAGGCAGCTACAATAGAGGCAAGTACAGGGGTAACAGCAAATGCTAGTGCACAAAGTGAAGGAAATGGAAAATCAGTTGGTCAAGCACATGGCACAGCTAAGGGCAAGGCTACAGCAGAAGTAAGAGCAGAATGCAGTGTAGAAGGCAAAACTGGTGCTAAGGCAAAGACTAAGTCAAGGGCTACAGTGACTGAGTTTGCAAGCTTTTTTTATGACTGTTATGGATCAGGGGAAGCTTATGTAGATGATTTTGAAGAAGACTGAGAAGAAGACTTGGACTTTAGGCATGGGCATCCTAATGCAAACCCATTGACTGAGGATCCAGATGGCACCCAAGATGAGGCAGACTATGTTCCTGATGATAGTGACTACCACCCATGCAGTGACAGTGAGGAAGATGAAGATGATGTGCATATCGAGGAGGACAACATTGATTATGTGCCTAAGTATGAAGGGGTCATGGGCAATGTTGACATGGAAGATCCCAATTTAAATGTGGGTTCTAAGTTCAAAGATGTAGACCAACTCAGGCTTGCACTTAGGCAGCATTCCATCAAGCATAACTATGAGTTCTTTATCAAGAAGAGTGACAAGAGCAGGGTGACTGTCAGATGGAGAGATCTTGACTGCATCTGGAGGATTCATACATCAAGACTTTATGATGGGAAGACATTTGAGGTCAAGACAATGACGGGGGATCACACATGTTTTGGCCGCAATGCAGCTGGAGGGGAGATGGCCACTTCAGCATGGATTTCAAGTAAGATTACCCAGTTGGTGGCAGATAATCCAAAGGTGAGTCCTAGGGACAAAAGGAAGCTCATGTGGGATAAGTATCAACTTAGAGTCTCATACATGAAGTGTTGGAGGGGCAAAGAGCTTGAATATGAATAGGTACATGGTAACATAGATGATTCTTTCAATGATGTTCCTAGCTTGAGAGAAGAGTTGCTTGTGAGAAACCCTGGGAAGTATGATTGAGTATACAGAGGGTCTTCTGTTGTTTCAAGGCATGCATGGATGGGTTCATTGCAGGATGCAGGCCTTTTTTGGGTGTTGACTCAACCCATCTGAAGGGTAGGTATCTGGGTCAGCTAATGGCAGCTACAGCTTTGGATGGTAACAATGGGTTGCTTCCAGTTGCTTTTGCTGTGGTTGAGTCTGAGTGTGGGAATGCATGGAGGTGGTTCTTTGAGATGTTGTCAGTAGCTATGGATGGTAGGGTTAATGACTTGACAGTCATCTCTGATCAGGACAAAGGCATAAAAGAAGCTATGCAAGTGGTCCTACCTAATGCAGAACACAGGATATGTATGAGGCACTATTACAAGAATTTTCGAAAGGTTTTTCCAGGAGATACCTTTGAGACTGCTGTGTGGAATGCTGCTAGGGCATTCACAAAACATGAGTTTGCTGCTGCCATAGCAGAGGTCCTAGGGAACTCAGATGGAGAAGCTGTTGTTGCTCATTTGGAAAACATTAATAGTACATGGTCAAGGCACACCTTCAAGGATACTGGTAAGAATATCTATATATGTAACAACCTGTCAGAGTCATTTAATTCCTGGGTATCAAATGAAAGATTTATGCCATGTGTTGGGTTGGTGGACATGTTGAGGAGGAAGGTGAAAAATGGATTTGCGAAGGAGGTTGTCAAGTAGGTGAAAGGGAAACTTGGTTCCTAATGCCAGGAAGTATGTAGCTGATTTGTCAAGGAATTTAGGAGGTTACTCAGTAGTTATGTCAAGTGAAGCCAGAGCTGAGGTGACGTCTCCTTATGATAGGAATGAGGTTGACCTTGAAAGTCATACATGTAGTTGTAGAAGATGGCAACTGTCAGGCATGCCTTGTTTTCATGCTGCAGCAGTAATAGGTCAAGCAAGCAACCCAAATTGGGAAAGTTTTGTCCAAGAATACTTCAGCTTGCAAAGGTATATATAAGTAACTATACAATATCCATGATTAAATAACCAAACTTTGA
This sequence comes from Narthecium ossifragum, assembly GCA_963920575.1. Lineage (NCBI taxonomy): Eukaryota > Viridiplantae > Streptophyta > Magnoliopsida > Dioscoreales > Nartheciaceae > Narthecium > Narthecium ossifragum. The sequence goes on along the minus strand of OY986964.1, from coordinate 20,136,572 downwards.
CCTGCAGCAATATGATGTGATACAGGTACAGGGCAGCTTATGAAGGGTTTATCAGTACACTACCAGATAAAAATCAGTGGAAAAAGATTGATCTTGGCTATACCTTGCTTCCACCCCATACAAAGAGGCCTAGAGGCAGGCCAAAGAAGAAGCGCATCCGAGGAACAGATGAGAGGACAAAGAGTAAAAAACTACATAGGTGCTCAAGATGCAAGAAGTGGGGCCACGATCAGAACACCTGCAAGGAACCTTTAGTTGGAAGAGTTGAAGAAGATGGTGAAGGGTCTCGAAGTCAGGGGTAAACATTTAGCTTTGGCCGAACAACACTTTGGTACCCTGTAGTTTTCAGGATTTGCAGTTTAGTACCCTCATCTTTCAAAATCACGTAAAAGTACACCTAACTTTCAAAACTATGCAGTTTAGTGCCACCGCCCTAACGTCGTTACGGTAAACCAGTCAATTTCTTCAATTTTGACTTTTTTTTTTGGTTTTCTTAGGATTTGCTGACGTGAGAAAAGAGAGACCGGAGATTCATCAATTTTGACTTTTTTTTTTGCTTATTTTGACTAGTTTTTTGATGAATTTGCTGACGTGAAAAAAAAAAAGTCAAACTTGCCTCGATGTCGAAGTCGATGCCGTCGAGGACGGCGTCGCCGAGCGGCCGAGAGAAGCGGCCGAGAGGACGAGGTCCCAGTCCGCCACCTGCTGGGCGTCGTCGTAGGAGGTCAGAGTGTAGCCGCTGGAATCGCCGTTGAGAGAGAGGACTTTAATGCCCATGCCCTGGCATGTCTTCATACCGCTGCCGATGCTAGTGCAGCCGCCGGAGCTCGGGTCACAGTGGCCGGCGAGGTTGAGTTGTGGGGTTTGGTTGTTGGCGAAGGTGACGAGGAAGGCGAGGTTGGAGAAAGAGGAGAAAGGGAGGAGCGGTCGGGTTATATGGAGGTGGAGGTTGGAGTCAGAGTTGGAGTAAGAGAAGGGGAAGAGTCTGGTGAGAGAGAAAGAGGAAAGAAGGAGGAAGGAAGGGAAGGAGGCGGCTGATGAGTGCATGAAAGTGCACTCTAAATAGCCTTATAATCATCTCAATTGCTATATTATTATCTTTAATCAGCATCTTTATTTCTATTTTTATATCTATATGTTGCTTCACATGGTTGTTTGGAAAATGCAGGAAAAAGGAGAAAAGAAGCTGAAAAGAGTGCATGGATCAACTTTAAAGATTAATCTGTACCTGCTCATGAAGAATCAGATTATGTGCCATATATGGTTGGAAAGCTCTTGAAGTCTAGATTCTGGAGAATTTTACGGTTTGTGATTCCGAGTTTCCTAAAGGAAGTTACGACAATTTTAGTACCGATGGCGCAGTCTGAATGGCAGCACAGTAAATAAGCTGGAAGTCCGAGCGATCCTCCGATCGATCGGACTACGCGGAAACGTGACAGAACCTATTTTTTTTGGCTGAACGAAGTCCGATCGATCTCTCCATCCCTCCAAAGGGGTCCGATCGATCCGACACCAATAGTCCGATCGATCAGACTCGGGAAAAGCCAAAAACCGCTGATTTTTACTCAACCGATCGAACCAACACTCATAGTCCGATCGATCGGACTTGGGAATTAAAGGTTGACAGAACGTATGGTTTTTAGAGGAGTAGAGTTCGATCGATCCGTCCATCGATCGGACTCGGGCGTAAATAGAAGTTGGAGATTTCAATGAGACCGATCGATCCAACATCCCGAGGAGGATCGATCGGACGTTTCCAGTAAATTAAATCAACGATTTTGATTTAACCCGAGTTTGGGCCTATAAATAGGATACTTAGGGTTATCAAAAGGGGACTTTTGGAGGACTTTTTGGCAGCGTTTGGAGGCGAGGAGAAGGGTTCCAGGCTTGGTTTTCTTTTCTTATTTCTTCTTTATTTCTTCATTAGTTTTGTTGCCCTCATGGTGAACATGAGTGGCTAGTTTCTTCTCTAAGGTACCGATGTAGCCCTAACTGAATCATTCTATGTTATTGGATCATGATTATTTTATCAGTTTATTTTCCTTGTTTCATTCATTATTATAACTGAGATCTTAAATACCTTTATCTGGCCAATAGAAGTATTATAGATTGTTGTATGTGAGATTGGGCGAGGGTTCATTCCCTAATCTTGCAGGATCTATGAATGAATGAGTTTATGTCGAGGCCGGGTTCAAGCTAAGAGTATTCTTGGTTCATAATTGTTCTTCAGAGATGAATGGATTCTTGATTAACACTTAGTTATGGGTTCATTAGCTAGGGTTAATTGAGGGTACTTGGTGAAGACCGCGGCCGAACGGATCATCATACCAGAAGAACGAGCCCTTGGAATTAAACTGAGATCTTAATTGATTCAATGCATAGAATGAGGATGTTATGGTGAAATCGGAACCTTAGTATTCATCCATCATATTTTCATCGTTTTCTTATTTCGTTTTTAGATCATCTATTTTCGAGACTTCATATTTCTTATTTTCCCTTCTTTATTTTCTTTCTTTTCTGTTCTTTAGCGTTTCGCTCTAATAATCTCTACAAATCTCTGTGGGTACGATACTCGTCTTGCTACTATACTGATTGCACCGATTCGTATACTTGCGAGATATAAAATTTATTCATCAGCGGCGGCCAGTGAGACGGTGCCAGGTGGGTCCGTTCAGGGGTGATGGGGTTGCAGTCGAGTGGCGTGGTGGGTTGGGAGGCACCTGGGGGAGCAAGCAAGGGACCTTTTGGCCGCTGCCTCTCCGCGAGGGCCATGTGGCGTCGGAGCTGAGGAAGAAGAGGAGGCCGGGGCTAGGGAGGGAAGGAAGGAAAGGGAGTAGGGAGAGAGAGGGGGGGGATCAGCGTGGTGTACTGGGAGGCACCTGGGGGAGCAAGCAAGTGACCTTTGGGCCGTTTCCTCTCTCCGAGGACCGTGCGGCGTCGGAGCTGAGGAAGAACAGGAGGCCGGGGCTAGGGAGGGAAGGAAGGAAAGAGAGTAGGGAGAGGGGGGGGGGGGGCGTGGCGCGCTGGCCGGCGGCGGAGCCGTGGGCATTGGTCGGGGCTAGGCAACGTGCGCTCAATGCTCCTCCCCAATTGTCTGTTCCGGCTCAGCGCCCCTGCAGTGCTCCTCTCGAACCGCTGCTTGGAGGCACGCCGCGCCAAGTACCCTTCCTCCTCTCTCCTTCCTCCTTCCTCCTCTGTTTTTTCCTCCTTCCTCCTCTGTATGCTTCTTCGTTCCTTCTGTTTGCCGTGAGAGAGAACAGAGCACTATTCACTTCCCAGTCGACTTCCCGGAGTACTAGTGGCGTCGTTGGCCGGCGAGGCAAGATGTCGGCGGTGGAAGCTTGGGGGACGCCAGCTCTAAGCCAACACGGCTCCGTTGGATGCCGGATCTCCGTCTCCGGCTGCTGCTCTCTCTATCCCTCCCGCATCTCTCTCTCTCTCTCCCCACGTCAGCAAAAACCAGTAAAAATATACCATATAGCAGTCAAAATTGAGCACAGTGACCGGTTTGCCGTTAAAATATGTAACATCGTCGGATGATAGGTTTATACTGCACTATTATGTAATTTGGAGTATTTTTTGATAATTTTGAAAGTACACGGTACTAAACTGCAAAACTGGGAAACTATAGGGTACCGAACTGCTTTTTGGCCTTTAGTTTTTGATGGATTTTTTATGCACCAGTTGAATGAATATGTTAACAGTTATGAATGTGTTAACAATTCATGCAGGGGTGCATCTGGGATTGAGACTGGCAATGGAGATGCTGGAGCCAGGGGTGGTAGAGGTAGAGGGAGAGGCAGAGGCAGAGGCAGAGGCAGAGTCGGAGGAATAGGAAGAGGTGGACCTAGGGGTGGGGGGGATAGTGCTGATGTGGCCATGGCGAGTTCTGATGCTAGGGGTGCCAGGGAAAGAGGAAGAGGAAGAGGAAGAGGTGGGAGAAGGCCAACAAATTCTGATGTAGGGCAGATGTACTATAGGTAAGTACTTAGTATAGTAATTGACAATTTACTAGTGCTTGTGAGTTTGACAATAAAATCTGAAACTTTGGCTACATAATTGACACAGTCAGCCTGCAATGACCCCTTATGGACTGGGGATGGGCCTTTATACACCTGATGACACAGCTCCCCGAGCCACGAGAGTTAAAACTGCGGTCAAAAGAGGAGGAGGGAAAGGTAGGGGCACAAGAGGAGGTAAAGGCATGGTCACATGAGCAGGGTGAGGTATGGCTCGAGGCACACAGTAGCTGGCCTAGATTCTTGCAACTATGTATTGACAAGTACTTGGAATTTTTTGAATCAATACTCTATGTATTGACACAGTTATAGTTATGTATTTGTGTTGGAACAACTATCTGTGTTGTCAGTGGAGGAAATTTGTGTTGGAACAATATGGATGGAACAATGTATGTCAGTTACTTATTTGTTGTTCTATATTTGTCTTCTGTATTTGTCTTCAAAATACTCTATGTATTGACACAGTAACTTTTTGCAATTGGAACAATGTTGTTCTATATTTGTCTTTTCTATTTGTGTTTAGAACACATGTATGTCAGTTACTTCTATATTTAGAACACAATCATGTATTTGTGTTATCAACACAGCTATTTATTTGAAACTGAATTTGTGTACAGGGGAACTGCATAAGGGTGACTACATATAATCTGGGGCAAATTTTGACACAGCCATGTTACAAAATTCTGTCATAGTTACTACAAATTAAAGTGTTACAGATTCAAATGAAATACATGAGTACTGTTTTTAAGATCAAAACTGATTTGATTAGACATATTCAAGGGAAGCCTGGTACATACTCAAATGAAATACATGTATATAATTCCTAAGATCAACATTGTTCCAATTGCAAAAAACAAAGCACGTAGCAAAAGAAACATCTCTGCAGCAGATTTCTCAACTCGTTCCATGATGATCAGTGATGCAGACAGACTCTCTTCATGCGATCCCATCCTTCTTATCAACAACTTCTCCAATTCTTTTACTTGATGCTTCAATACACTTATCTGATCAGAAACATTCAAGACCACAGATGATTGCTCGGATGTTTGCTCGGATGATTGCTCTGGACCATCAATCCACATGAAATAGCCACATCCCCTGTCATACTTGTTCTGAAACGTAAACAAGCCAAAACTTGCATTATGGAATTTTTTATTAATTTATCAGATTAAGCTATCAATACAGCCGAAATGTACCTTATAGTTTGGGCAACCATAGAAGCGCCTCCCTTTGCTTTGATCTTGTCCAGATATACAAACAGGACATGGCTCTTTGCAACTGCAAAGGATGACCTTGCAATCAAAGCCGGATGAAGCTGCTGGAGAAGATGGCCCGGATGATGCCCATCTACTATTCTTCCTCAGGGCAATGGAGAAGTTGGTCCCAAACCCGACGGATCTTCACCGAAAATGTGATGCCTTGCACGGATTTTGAGTCGTGGGGGCGATCTGACTTCGTGGGTGAGCTCGATGTCGGCAACAATGGCATATTTTGAAGCATAGGGCTTGCTTGAAGGAATGAGGCTGTTGAAGGATGCAGGAGTTTAAATGAGGGTTTGTATGCAATGGTACTCCAGGGCCAAAACTGTCTTTTCCCTGCTAACATTAACGGCGTTGGGAATATTCCCACTGGATTCCACGACAACTAACCCAAAGGTTATTTTTGAGCTTATTTGGACTTTTCTGGGGTATATATGAAAATATGAAGAATGTAGGGGTAAATACGTATTTTGAAAGTTTTTTGAGGATATATATGTAAAAAACCCTTTTTGAATTTAATGCTTCGTAGAAGCTGAGGTTCTATCTTCTATATATATCTTTCTCATCCTTAATAGTAAATTACCTCAAGCTCAGTCTCTCCTTGTTCTTAGTCACTCCTCTGAGGTATGAGCCCCCTCCTACTGTTAGCTGGTGTTTTACAGATCTGTGCTCACTTGATTAAGAGGTGCTTGTGTAACATGGTGTTTACTTCTTAGCTACTGGACTCATGTTTTTTTTTGGTACCCTTCTTGTAGGAACTGATTAATCAAATAGGATGGTTCATAAACTTGGAAAGAATAGCTCTACCAAGTTTGACCAAGGATCCTCATCTGAGACACTCCATCAGGATACTTCTAATGCTGAACAAGACTCTCAAGATATCATTTTTGAGACTCTTTCATCCCTGGTGCTTATCAAGTTATTCCACTCCTGACTTGCTCAGAACAAAACATTGGGAACCCCTATTCACCTGTTCTACAGTTGTGAATGTCATTCTTGTCAAAGAATTCTACAGTCATCTTGAAGTTTTCTCCAATTCTCCCTCCATGGCCGTTTCAGTTGTGAGAGGTCATTCCATCTTCTTTACGCCAGGGATTCTTTCCTATCTTATTCCTGGTTTCAAGATTGATCTTCTAAAACACTCCTTGCTCACTGATTTTGACAGAGTTTCTATTGATGAGGAAATCTTGTTGTTGACTGGCAAAAGTCAAACTAGACAAAATTGTCAAAATGTTAAAAAATCATGGACGTGCAAAGACTCAACTCCTTCGAACTCAGTAGGAACATAGGTGTTGAAGGTTGGACGATGAAAAGTATGGAAAATGGACGATGAGAATGGTGAAAAATGGACGATGGACGATGGACGCGGTATGAGAAAAATGGGTAATGAGAAATGTTGGTGATGTGAAATGAAAGATGAGAAATAGACGATGGGAAATATGGGTGATGAACTACGTTAGAACTACTCCTATGAGTGATAGAACTACTCCTATAAGTGATAGAACTACTCCTATGAATGAAAGATTCATTGTAGGAAATTTAAATAAGGAAAAGGCTTCATTGCTGAAATTTAAATACATGATGATAAATAAGGTTACGTTGAAAATAAAGATTAAAGTCTACATTGAAAATAAAGATAAAAGCTAGTTTGCTCTTGATTTCGGAAGAGAGAGTTCTTCTTTATCTTCTTGCCTTTTATAGTGCTCATAGTATAACTGCTTTGGAGCCGTCTAAAACTACTCTGAAACTGTCGAAACTGCTCTGAAACCGTTAGAACTGAATCCATAACCATCACAACTGAATCTTGGTCAACATCTTTGAACATAAAAGTTGTAGTTTTTCGAATTCTCTTTCCATCAGTCCAAAAACCAACCCATTTGAATATCGTATAAGAAACTTATGATGAAAATAGTGAAACCACGTTAACGACCACTATTAAAATAATCGGCCAATTGGATTTGGGTGATTGGACTTTGGTCAACGAAATCGGCCATCCTTTGGATGATGACATTTTGAAATTCGATCATTATTTACTATTTTGCCACTAGACAATTTGGCTGCAAGTTTGACATACTAAACCATGGAATCTGAAAATCTCGTCAACAGGAAAGTTGTATATCAAAGCTAAAGATAAAGATACTTGATGTAAAAGTTATGGTCAAAATACTTCAGCTATGTCAAAGCTAAAGATAAGAATGATTTTATGACAATATTTACGCAAATTGTCATTGACCTTACGAATCGTCCTAATGATTTTAGGACATGGTTAAATTTATGGCTAACATTTTGCCCCCCCCACCGGTATTTATGAAAATAGAAATTTTCGTAAAAACCGTATTGAGCGATTTTGTTGGCCAATTGTATCATCCATGACTAATGGGCGATTTTGTTGGAATTGGGCAATTCTGTTGGCCAATCGAGCTGTTTTGTTGGCCAATTGGACGATTTTATTGCCCAATTGGGTGATTTTGTTTGTCATTTTGGCTATTATGTTGGCCAATTGGATGATTTTATTGGCCAATTGGGAGGTTATGTAGGCCAATTTGGCTATTCTGTTGACCAATTGGACGATTTTGTTGGCCAATTGAGTCATCCATAAAACATATTTTGTTGGCCATTCATCAAATATATTTGTTTTATGGCACGTGGTAGGATGATCGGCTATATTACTTGAGCGTAAACATTCAGTATTTGTCTATTGGTCAAAGCATTTTTGATTGGAGGTATTGATTGGCCAAAGTATATTTGTTGGTCGGCCAGCAAGTCAGACCAATATCAATCGACCATGCATGTCATTTTATTTCATTTTTTTAACCAACATCAATTGGCTATAGTATATTTGTTTGTGGCCAGCATGTCACGTATACTGATTTTAACATTTTTGATTAGATGTCGGTCACATTGTTTGTCGGCCAAGCTATTCATGTTGGTTTTAACATTTATACTGTTGATCATATATATGTGAAGATTTTAACGTTTATACTAATTGAACATATATCAGCCATGCATGTCAGGCCAATATCAGTTAATCTCATAAAGAGTCATTGCCGCTGGTCGACCTTTTTTTTCTTCTTCATTTCATTTGTTGATCACTGTTGATCATCACGTTAACATCGTTGATCATTCTTAATCACTTTTTTTTCAAAGCTTCAACATAGTGTTCCACCGAGCGTGTCAAAAAATTTGACGCGGAAATCTTACTGTTGACCGGCAAAAGTCAAACTAGTCAAATTATCAAAAAATCAGGGATGTGCACAGGTTCAACTCCTTCTAACTCAGTTCGAACGGAGGTGTTCAAGCTTGGAAGATGAAAAGTGTGGAAAATGGACGATGAGAATGGTGAAAAATGGACGATGGACGATGAGAAAAATAGGTGATGAGAAATGAAAGATGAGAAATGTTGGTGATGGGAAATGAAAGATGAGAAATGGATGATGGGAAATATGGGTGATCAACTATGTTAAAACTACTCATATGAGTGATAGAACTACTCCTGTGAGTTATAGAATTACCCCTATGAATAAAAAATTCATTGCGGAAAATTAAATAAAGAAAAGGCTTCATTGCAGAAATATAAAGGTACATGAAGATAAATAAGGCTACATAGAAAATAGGCCAAATTACACTTTAATACCCTATAGTTTCAAGGATTAGTATTCTACTACCATCATCTTCCAAAATCACATAAAACAACTCTATAGTTTCAAAACATGGTAATTTAATCCGTGTCATCAATCACCGTTAGGATGAGTCACGGAAAACCGATCATGTGACACGCACGTGACCGGTTTTCATCCATTCCCCGCAAACGAAACTGCTTCAGCGGAGACTGGCGACGATGGGGTTTCAGCGACACTCAAGGTGACTGATAAGGCACGGAAAGTGTCACGGCTTAACACATCCGATCAAAATTACCAATTTATTATCGAACTACTAACTGACTACTTTGGGGGTAGCTAGCGGTGTGTCTGAGGCGAATCCACAGGGAATGCGTATGGAAACAATTAAACTACTAAACTCAATCTAAGTATTCCAACAATGATAATAAAACAGATGGTTTTTTGGGATTTATGATATGCAAACTAAGAAAGCATGGAAATGATTCAATGGATAAAAAGAGGTTCTAGGAAATCCGAATTCGAATTAAGCTCAATTCTAGCTTTCTAACGGATCAAGATGTGCAATCCTATCGAGGCACTACAATATCGACTACCTTGTCGCTAACGAATAGCCGGGTAAGGACTATCCGTCGCAAAGGGTATATGCTAGAAATTCGACGATCGAGGGATTAGCTTTGATCATCGCTAATGAGAAGTCGGGTTAGGATCATCTCGTCACAAGGAATGGAGTTGTATGGAATCGGGTAGTAGATCGAGGTGGTTCTAGCACCTCGCATCCAATACATTAGAAAGATGGAATGGAGACTAGGCTAGATGTGGCTTGGGGTGGTTCTAGCACCTACACGCCCTAACCTAGAGCCAATACTCCTTTCAACACAAGCGGCCATAGTTCTAACACAACATATTCATTGGGGAATATTAAGAAACACCATCCAAGCATAAGGTTCTAGCCTATGCAATTAAATGAGATCCACTATTCAACAATAGAATCCAACTACAAAGATGATGAATGACGCATAAATCCATACAATATTATCTCAATAGGCTTTACAACATCTAAAAATCCAAAGAAAACTATAAAGAAAACTATAAAGAAAACCTAAAACATCATGGTATTCCACTAGGTAAATAGATTAGCTACTCATCTTCGATGGAGAAGCCATGGAGAAGAGATGGATCCTTCTCTTCTTCATCAATCTCCTCCCTCTTGGGTGAGATCTCCCTTCCTTGCCTGAAGGGGTTGCCCCTTTCCTTAGCCTCTTCTTGTCCAAACGAATCCCCTAATAAGAGCCCTAAGTTTGGTATTTATAGCCCTCAAGCTTCTCCCCTTCGGCTTACATCTGGGCCCTTTATTTTGTCCTCCTGGTAAGTAAAGATTGATCTTTTTAAAGAAGATGAGCGATCTTTTCATCTTGTAGTTCGCTGCGCCCCGAAGAAGATCGATCTTCTATAGGGAGAAGATCGATCATTTGAATTGTTGCTCTCTATCACTATTCATGCACAAAGAAGATCGATCTTTATATGATGTGAAGATCGATCTTTTAATTCTTCATGAAAATTTCAATTTCTTTCTCATCACTGCGCATTGGTACCAAAAACACCATAACGTTTTCTAAGAAACTCGGAAGCATAAACCGTAAAATTCTTTTGAAACTAGACTTCCAGAGCTTTCTAATCATATATGGAATATTATCTGGTTCTTCCTGAGAATATATAGTTTAATCTTTGAAGTTGACCCATGTACTTAAATGTGCTCGAATAGGCTCGTTTATGCTCCAAACTTGATCTAACTTTTGTTGAGTGCACTTGTACCTGAAATACCATGAAGATTATTAGAAATACCTTACTCAAAAACTAATAAAGGTAAATTAAGGGGTTAATTTATGTACTTTTCACGTCTCATCACACCCCCCCCAATTTGCACTTTGCTCGTCCCGGAGCAAAGCCAAAAAGAAAGAAACACATAAACAAACAAACAAGCAAAACCACTAATTTGTCAAAATATAATACATTTATTCATATGCAAGCAATTCTCAACTCGGATGCTCGAAATAGATTTCCATACATGAATTTTATCTCTCAAATCATGGCCAAGAAAAAAGCAAATGAATAAGAACATAAATGACATACTTCCAAGACTTCAAAGTACTTGAGACAATTAAGACCTAATTGAACAATCATGTGTCATGAAAAGAGCAAACAAGTAATCGGGGTCTTGCAATCATCTATGTAGGGAGCCAATCAAGATCAATCATCATTAGCAATTCAAATCAATTGAACATGTGACATATTTTATTCAACACTAATCATTTTTTTTCTTTTTTTTTCTCTTTCTTTTTTTCAAAAAATTGAGCATGTGGTTGTGCAATGTCATAATCTCTTAGGCTTTCTACTATGTCTATTTAACAGGATTTAGGCCAGTGACTCCCAAACCATATGGTTTTAGGGCATTTGGTGTAAAGGCACCCCTCGGACTTAGTCTTCCAAACCAAGAAGGCCTCGAATCACAACTAACAAACACGCTTTTATTCAACTAGTGTGATTGTGCAGTACCTTGATCCCTTAAGCTTTCTACTAGGTCCATGTAGCGAGTGTTGAGTCAATGACTCTCATGCCAGGTGGCTTTAGGACATTAGGTGTAAAACACCCCATGAACTTAATTACCCGAACCTAGAAGGCTACGAATCAAGGCTAGTAAACCAAAATTTTCTAACACAACTATAAGTCACATCAATTGATCATGAATATGCTTCAGAATCTCAATCTATCAAGGTCCCTACTCAAAATAATCACTTAACCCTTCATACAAGTGTGAGTGCGCATGTGATTGGGACCACTCAATTAGCCTTACAATGTGCCAAGTCGAATTGAAGTAAAAGAAAAATGTCATTTATCCAATGATTCACAAGTTTTTATAAGGCATGAAAATCAAGAAAATCCATACAATCGTTCTCTAAGACAAGCATCTAGGACAAAAAAATTTTACATTGTCATCAATGCAAGTAAATTGACAAATTAAGTATAGGTACACAGGTTATCAAACATGTAAATGCACCCCCTAACTTAAATGTGGTTGTCCTCAAGCACGTATGAAGGGTAAAAGTGAAGAGATAACCTGCGGTGCTTCCAAGCATCCATGTGAAAGTATCATTGGTGAAATGGACAGAATATATGAAATATAGCAAAGGGTTAGTCCAATAAAAGCAACAGTACAAATGTCATCGTCCTGGCGTAACATCATACATAGATATAAGCAAACAGATACCAAGACTCGCGTACCGAATGCATGGAGACACTCAACAAAACCAAATGGCAAAAAAAAGAAAAAACAATCAAGCATGCAAGAAAGCACGTAAACAATCAAAGCAGCATGGAAATGTTGGGTTGCCTCCCGACAAGCGCTCATTTTACCATCTTTTGCCCAACGTTATGCTATGAATAACAAAACCGAATTTGGGTGGCCGATGATTCCATGTGAAGAAATACATGGATTGAAGAATAGAGAAAACATGCAAATATGATTTTATCAAAGACGACAAGAGCGTTCTTGACAAATAATCAATACAAAAGTTTATGCACTTGTCTCTCACCATCCTTCAATCAATGTAATTTTTCACATAGGGTCGTCATCAAGCCGGCTTTTGGTGGCTGGTGTTTCAAGGTGAAATAATACATGAGCCGAAGAAAAATAAAGCCATGCAAACAATCCTCATCAAAGAAAAAGGTTAGGTCCTTAGGAAACAAGATGCTCAAAAGACGGGAAGTCTTGCAAGAGTCTTTGATGAAATTACAATCAAATTCAGCATGGCTTAAGAAAAATGGAGTAAGAAGGTTCATCCCCTCACAATGTTCAACCAGTGTGGATGAAATGAAAAGTAGAGGCTCAAATTGAGACTTCCTAAAAGATGTCTCATAAGGATCATCTAAGTCATTCAAATCGTCGAAGATAGGCATAACATCATACAACACATCAATGACTGGTACGACATTATTGCAAGCACCATCAATCTCATAATTATCCAAAACCGGTAAAACATACTTCTCATCCGATGCATAAAAAATCAGGTTAATATCTTCGCTAATATCAAACACCGGTGGAAAATCGTCACAAACATTGTCATCAATATATCCATCGAAAACCGGTAAGTCCTCATCAAGAACATCATGGACATCAAATGCCGACAATATATCCTTGCAAACATCATTATCATTCTTTTCATCGGAAATCGGCGAGTTATCACAAACGACATCACCATCACATGCATCGTCATCATTTAAAGGATAAGCATCAACATCATGATCATCATGCATAGGAAGTACCAAATCATGCATGTATTTATCAATCTCTTCATTTTCATGAAACATGGAAGGCATTGGTTCATTCACCAAATCAATATACATCGAAAAAACACCATCAATAACATCCTAATGCACCGGCAAAACCTCATCCAAATTAACATCAACCAGCGAAGCCTCATAAAAAATCTCATCATTGCATGCATGATAAATATTGGTAAAATGTACATCACAAGCATCATCATTAAAATTAGGAGGCACTACCTCACTCACACAACCATCAACTTCATCATAGTTTGAATCAATCAAGGAAGCTAGTTGTCCATCTGAGGACCCGTTCCTCTGACCTAGCTCGACAGCATAGGTCGAGGGCCGTTTCCTGTTTAAATTATCTTTGTTTTCAGCTTTGTGCCGCGCTAGATTGTATGTGAATAATAATAGGAACCCTCACGCCTCGGCCAGGATGGATTTTTTGGGTCGGGGTGTGACAGTCCAACTTGGACTTCTATATTGGCTAATGATTGTGAGTGGGAATGTATAAGTTGGTTTTGTGCCTCGAAAGTCTCTAAAGCTCTAAGAATCCTCTCATCTAAAGATTGATTTATTTGTGCTTGTGGTTCGAAGGGAATGGGAGGCTCATACCAATGTTGGGTGGTGGGTATTGTGTTTGAGAAAGATAAGATGATTCAAAACTAGGTGCAAAGTATTGGTCCGGTATGCTCGTATCTTGTGGTTGAACATGAGGAGGATAGTAACCTTGGAATTGCCAATAAGAGTATGTATGATCACTCAAATCCGGATCATCGGTGTATGAATGTGAATCATAAGCCGGGTTTGAGAAATCATATGTATCGTTAACATAAGCGGGTGTATAACTAGATGGTAACAAATAATCATTCAATGTGACAGCCGATGGCATATACACATCAGCCATGTATAAACAATCACATAAACAAGGACCAAGGCAAAAGGTAGAAATACTTTACAATGTGCCGGTCAAAGCACGAGACGTCTGTCGCCAATATTGATCGTCGATGTATTGTCGGAGGCATCTCCTATCAATACAAAAGATATAACAATTGTAAGCACAACTCTCTCTACTTTTTTTATGAAAAAAAACTTAAAAATTAAAAGCTAGTTATAAGGAACAATAGGCTAAGTAAAGTAATTCAATCATTTCCTATAGCAATCCCCGGCAACGACACCAAAATTTTGATAGGGCACGAAAAGTGTCGCGATTTAATTCGTCCGATCAAAATTATAAATTTATAATCACACTACTAACTAACTACTTTGGGGGAATCTAGCGGTGAGTCCGAGTTGAATCCACATGGAATGCCTATGGAAACAATTAAAGTACTAATCTCAATCAAAGTATTCCTACAATAATAATAGGGGAAATTAGCTTTTAGTACCCTCTAATTTCAAGTTTTTACAATCTGCTACCCTCTTGTTAGAAAATCTAACTTTAGTATACTCATGCTTCAAATTAGTTCGATTTACTACCCTATCGTCAGACAGCGTTAGTCACCATTCACCCAAAACCACTCATGTGCGCTCATGTGAGTGGTTTTCCATACTTAGGAAAGCGGTATTGTGGCTTCGTGGAGCTCGAGCGGCAGCGGGAGCTGATCACGAGCTTTTAGATGGTGTTTGGGTTTCTGGATCGAGGTCGCAGAGGCGATCTCGCTCCCCGGCGAAGGCTGCGATGGCGTCCATGGAGGCAACGGTTGCCTCGTCTAAGGCGGTGGTGCGGGATAGCTTCACGGAGCTCGATTGGCAATGGGAGCTGATCACGAGCTGCACGATGCTTTGGCAAGAGCTCACAGACCACTTCTTCACTCTCATTAAGAGCACCCTCGCCTCCCTCCAGCGTTGCGAGCTCTCCATCGACGCTTCCATCGATGTCGTCATTTCAAAGGTCGAAACTCTCCGCCGCAATGCCCTCACGTTCCTCTCCTCCCCTTCCTCACGCCCTCCGATTCTGATCTCCTCGCCAAGATTTGAGCTTTCTGCGCCAGCATAGATGCCCAGGGTTTCTGGGACTGGTGTTGGTTGATCCAGAGCTGAGGCAGGAGAGAATTCTAGTGATGGCGACAGTGAAGGAGTGGGCGAGGGGAATCACCGGGGAGTGGAAGGATCCAGAGCTGGGACCAATGTTGGCTGATCCAGATCTTCTCCATCACCGCCGCACCCACCTGCATAGCGCAGCGGGGTCATTCTCCCTCTGATTAGCTGCGACACCAATATGGGACCCCGCAGCCGCCGACGGCTGAGCCTGGGAGATCCAGGAGCCCTCACCTCCACCGTCAGGTCTATTAAAGTTGAATAAAAACTTGATCTTGCTCATGATCTCGAAGTTCTGGAAGATGAGATCCGTGGATCCAAGCTCGAGCACGCCGTTCCCCACAGGGACGAACACCATCGTCTGGATCCCGAACACCTGGGCCTGCCTCGCCCGTTCACACGACGCCGTAGGCAGCCTATCAAAGCAGGCGAACCAAGCGGAAGAATCCGTTAAGAAGGCCAGCCTGTGCACCCCGGCGCCGTTCATGAACGATTGGATCATGGAAATCAGGAAGAACCACTCTGTGTCCATCACCTCCTCCTCCACTGTGTAGTCCGGTGCCGCCATCCCGCCAGAGATGAGCGAGTTCAACACCCTCAACACCCTCTTCCGGTGCTCCTGCTCCGTCGCCGATGCCGCCGTCGGCGAGATGGGTGGACGGATGAACGACCGGCGAGCACCACCTCTCTCTCTCTCTAGTTCTCTCTCTCTCCTCATCACGTGCCGCCACATGTAAGCACTGTGTAAATGAGAGGTTTTCTGTGAATGGAGACTAACGCCATTTGGGATTTATCGTGGTTTGAAAATCTCAGGGTACTAAAATTACATTTTCTATCTAGAGAGTATCAGATTGTAAAAGTTTGAAAATAGAGGATATCAAAAGCTAATTTGTGAGGGCCCGTCCCTCTGACCTGGCTCGATCGCGTGGGTCAAGGGCCATTTTCCTGTTGATTTGTTTCAGCGTCGGGTACGATCAGGCGATCGTATGGCAATTTCGACCCCAGGGCCATTTTGGTAAATATACTCCCTGGTGGTCAGTTTCACACCCGAGTTTCACACACGGCCTTGGATTGATGTATGTGTTTGATTAGAACCTTAAGAGTGCGTCCGATCGGAAGATCGGAGCTCGATCGGGAAAGATCGAATCGGACGGCTGAGATCAATCCTAATCTCTATATAAGGCCTGTACCTTTCTCTCTCTTTCTTTCTCTTCTCTCCTGTCATTTTCTCTCTCTCTCTCTCTCTCTCTCTCTCCTACGGCTGTGATAGGGCTTCGGAGCACGGCTTTCGAGGAGCGGATTTCGATGATCGGAGTTGAGGGATCGGTGCAGGAGCTGCCCTGCTTGCCCAAGTAGGTGTTTCTACCTCGATCTTATGATCGGGTTCTCCTAGGATAGGCTTTATGTGCTTTCGCTGTAAGAATGCATGTTATAATGTTATGTAGCTTATAGCACATGTGTTGTGGCTTGTTTCGAGTATTCCTACCTTGCGATTTCCGTATTATCGCAGTTTTGTCGGTTTTCGACCGTTTTGACCTAGATAGGAGATTTAACCATAAAATCATGATTTCTTCACATCATTGGTTTCCCCATTGTTGATTATTCATGTTTGCAAAATTTCACTAATTTCCAACTTGAATTGATGGTTGAAATCCAAGAAATTGGATTTCCGGTACTGTTCTAAGGAACAGTGTAATAGGCCGGACGGTCGACCATTGGATCGACCGTCAACCGTTGATACGCTTTTTCTGGGCATGACGGTCGACCGTCGGATCGGCCGTCGCATTGACCGTCAGGCTCTGTTTGGTTTTTGGTCTCCCAGGGTCGATGCTCGGATCGACCGCGGGATCTTCTCCTTTTTCCACTTTGCCTCACAGTCGACCGTCGCATCGACCGTTAGGCTCTGTCTCCATTTTGGCTTCCCAGGGTCGATGTACCGATCGACCGTCGGATCGACCGTGACATCGACCGTGGCCTCACGGTCGACCGTCGCATCGACCGTGACATTGACCGTGGCCTCACGGTCGACCGTCGCATCGACCGTGAGCCCTTAAACACTGTTTCTTGGCCCTTCTTAAATGGATTTCATTTGTGATAAGTACTTAAGCATGTTGGGATGCATGCACGTTGTTTTCATGGGGTTTTCAAGGGATTTCTATTGAAATGGAGGATTGAATCGCGTGCTTACCCTTTTGGGCGAATTGTGGTTTTATTTGCATTTAATACTTGGTTTGATAAGTAGTTAAATGCTTATTTGGTTGCCTAGCCATTAGCTAGCTATGAGTGCTAGCTAATGAGGAATTGTGGAACCTTAGCCTCTTGCCGGCGAGTGCCGAGGGCTATTGTATATCTGTTGAACCTATAACTGATATTGTGGCATATAAAGACATCTAGGGTAGATGTTTGTGTAGGTTCATGCATTGTATGCATTAGAGACATATAAGGTTAGGCGGGCGATGGGTTGATCACCGATCCGAGGCTCTCAGGTAGCTCGGATCTAGCCTTAGGACCGTGGTTGGGTAGTGAGGATTAGGACGTGATTATAATTGAATCTTATGTTATCGAGGATGTGTTATAGTTGACTCTGATCAATGTTTTGAGGTTTTGGAAGTCGCGTTGTCTTCCCAAGGCTAAGTACTAAGGATGGTTGTCGATGCGTTCCCAACGTGGTTCCCCAAGGCATGGTATTCCTGCTTGGGTAAGGGTGATCCTGCATGTTACTGTTCCTTAGCCTCCTAGTAACATGTTCAGGAGAGAGGTTTCATGACAGGAGCCCTTGGGACATCGATAGGGTTATGGGACCCGTGGCATCCGTTAAACTTGAGAGGGGAGACAACACTGTTGTTGTTTTCCTCCTTTCTGTGTGCCGTAGAGTAAAACCCTACTGAGCTTATCGCTCACTCCTACCCGGGTTGTGTTTGCAGGTGCAGGCGCCAGTTCTTCTTCGGTAGAGCCGGCGGGATTTGCGTTTGGCGGCGCTAGTACTTCCAGAGGCGCTTGAGGTTGCTGGAGGACGACTGTTGTACCTTTTTTATAGTTTGTATACTATAAATATCTTCGAGAAATTTTGGATTATTGTATAAATCTTTCCCTTGGAGGAGTTTGATAAAGAATTTTGTATCAGTACAACTTGATGTATATATGAATTGAATTTCTGTTTCATCTCTGGAATATAAATTGTTTAAATTTATCTGTCTTTTCCGCTTTGTATCGCGTCAATTGGAGATGAATAGTGATAGGAACCCTCACGCCCCGCCCTGGATGGGTTTTCTGGATCGGGGAGTGACATAATTTCTCCATGATAATAAAAGATACGGCTTTTTGGGTATTATGAAATGGAAACTAAGAAAGCATGGAAATGATTCAATGGATAGAAAGAGGTCATAGGAAATCCCAATTGGAATAGACTCAATCCTAGCTTTCTAACTGATCAAGATGTGTAATCCTATCGAGGCACTACAATATCGACTACCTTGTGGCAGGCAAAAGTTGTCGCTAACGAATAGCCGGTTAAGGACTATCCCTCGCAAAGGGTATATGCTAGAAATTCGACGATCGAGCGATTAGTTTCGATCATCGCTAACGAGAAATCGGGTTAGGATCATCTCATCGCAAGGAATGGAGTTGTATAGAATCGGGTAGTGGATCGAGGTGGTTCTCGCATTCAGTACATTAGAAAGATGGAATTGAGGCTAGGCTAGATGTGGACTGGGGCGGTTCTAGCACCTACAACCCCTAACCTAGAGCCAATACTCCTTTCAACACAAGCGGCCATGGTTCTAGTACAACCTACTCATTGGGGAATATCAAGAAACACCATCCAAGCATAAGAGCCTATACAATAAAATGAGATCTATCATTCAACAATAGAATCCAACTACAAAGATGATGAATGAAGAAAAAATCCATACAATATTGCCTCAATAGGGTTTACAACATCTAAAAATCCGAAGAAAACTATAAAGAAAACCTAAAACATCATGGTATTCCACTAGGTAAATAGATTAGCTACGCATCTTCGATGGAGAAGCCATGTAGAAGAGATGGATCCTCCTCTTCTTCATCAATCTCCTCCCTCTTGGATGAGAGCTACCTTCCTTGCCCAAGGGGGTTGCCCCTTTCCTTAGCCTCTTCTTGTCCAAACGAATCCCCTAATAAGAGCCCTAGGTTTGGTATTTATAGCCCTCAAGCTTCTCCCTTTCGGCTTACATCTGGCCCCTTCATTTTGTCCTCCTAGTAAGTAAAGATCGATCTTCTTAAAGAAGATGATCGATCATTTCATCTCGTAGTTGGCTGCGCCCCGAAGAAGATCGATCTTTTGAATTGTTGCTCTCTGTCACTATTTCTCCACAAAGAAGAGCGATCTTCATATACTGTGAAAATCGATCTTTTAATTCTTCATGAAAATTTCAGCTTCTTTCTCAGCACTGTGCATTGGTAACAAAAACACCATGACTTCTTTTAGGAAACTCGGAATCATGAACCGTAAAATTCTCCAAAAAATAGACTTCCAGAGGCTTCCAATAATATATGGCATATCATCTGGTTATTCCTAAGAAGGTATAGTTTAATATTTGAAGTTGACCCATGTACTTAAATGTGTCCGAATAGGCTCGTTTACGCTTCAAACTTGATCTAACTTTTGTTGAGGGCTCTTATACCTGAAATAGAATGAAGATTATTAGAAACACCTTACTCAAAGACTAATAAAGGTAAATTAAGGGGTTAATTTGTGTACTTTTCACGTCTCATAAGTGATGGCAGCGGAGGCGGTGGCAGTGACTTGGATGGCGACGAAGCTGATATGACGAACATTAGCATGAACTAACGGCACGTTTGGTTCGAATAAGGAATGGGGGACAGATTGGGAATGAAAGCTGGAATGGAGTTCAGGTGGGAGTGAAGAGTAGAATGAGAATAATGTGGCATGTTTGGTTCGCACAAGGAATGTGATTAGGAATCATGCTTGAAAGTGTTTAGTACACAAAAATAAGTGTGGGAATGGAATGGGAGTATGATATAAATAACCAAATTATTTTATAACCGCAATTAACCATCATTCCGTCATGAATGGAATAAAGAAGTCCAAGCTATTAGATAGGATAGCCTCATTCCCAACTTGTCAGAATTGAAGCATTCCATTCTCAACTTTAATGTCCAACCAAACAACGGAATGGGTTTTGACCGGTGATTTGACTATTCCATTCCCGATGGTTATGTCCAACCAAACGTGCCGTACGGGAACACACGGACTGCCTTCTGTCATGCGAAGGCGAGGACCATTGAGAGCGCCGTGATGCCGGCTGCCAGGGGGAGCAAGTACTGGAGCACCTGACGCTCTATCCTCGCCTTGCGCGTGTTCGGGTCGAGAAGGACTCTGATGGCTTTGAAGCTAAAGAAGCATATGGTGGTGGCGGCGATGAGGAGGTGGAGGAGGAACAAGAACAACGAGAAGCGGTTGGTGTAGTGCCTCGAGTTGAGGGAGCCCACTGAGGTCTACGGGGTGGAGCGGACGGCGTAGGAGGAGGCGGTGGTGACCGGTCATGTATGTATGAAAACCGGTCACGTGCGTGTCACATGACCGGTTTTCCGTTACTCATCCTAACATCGTTTGACGACCCGGACTAAATTGATAGGTTTTGAAACTATATGGTAGTTTTATATGATTTTGGAAGATGAGGGTATTAGAATGTTAATTCATAAAACAATAGGGTATTAAAGTGTAATTTGGCTGATCACATATGTGTCACGTGACCTGTTTTCTGTGACTCATCCTAACAGCGTTTGACGACCCAGACTAAATTACCAGGTTTTAAAACTATATGGTAGTTTTATGTGAATTTGGAAGATGAGGGTATTAGAATGCTAATTTATGAAACTATAGGGTCTCGAAGTGTAATTTGGCCTTGAAAATAAAGATAAAAGACTATATTGAAAATAAAGATAAAAGCTGGTTTGATCTTGATTTCGGGAGAGAGTGTTTTTCTTCATCTTCTTACCTTTTACAGTGTTCTTGATATAACTACTTTGAAACCGTCTGGAACTGCTCTGGGACTGTCGAAACTGCTCTGAAACCGTTAGAACTGAATCCGGAACTGTCGCAACTGAATCTTGGTCGACATCTTCAGATAAAGCGTCTTGTTTTCTACTGCAATTTGGCCAAGGATAGCCTTCTAATGTGGAAAAACCTTCGAACATGAAAGTCGTAGTTCTTCGAATTCGCTTTCCATCGGTTCAAAAACCAACCCATTTGGACATCGTATGAGAAACTCATGATCAAAATAGTCGAACAACGTTAACGACCACTATTAAAATAATCGCCCAAAATATGGCGGATTGGATTTGGACGATTGGACTTTGGTCGATGAAATCGGTTATTCTTTGGACGATGACATTTGGAACAACTGTCATTATTTACTATTTTTCTACTGGACACTTTGGCTACCAGTTTAACATAGTAAACCATGGAATCTGAAAATCTCGTCAACAAAAATGTTGTATATCTTTTCATCCTCTTTTCAATGGTTCAAGAATCGGCGAATTTGGATATTTGATGTAAAAATTATAGACAAAATACTTCAGCTATGTTAAAGCTAAAGATAAAGATGATTTTGGGATAATATTTACAAAATTATCATTAAAATCGTCTTAATGACTTTTGAATATGATTATATTTATGGTTGACAGTTTCTAATCCTTTTCTCTCAGTAGGTTCCTCTGTACCTCCACTCTGTGTGCCAGCTTTGTTTGGGAGGATACTTCTGGGTTCTTTCATGAACAGTGGTTACATCCCGACTCTCAACTCGTTAATCGCTTTATAAATACAAAAATCTACCCTGCGTCCACAGACCTTGTTACTCTTGATAGGGCACAGCTTTTGTTTGCTATTGCTCACAACAGACCATTAAATCTTCGCTTGCTCATATTTAGTCAGATTCTCTTGGCTTGTAATCGTTGCTCACGTCCTGCTGCCCCTATGGTGTTTCCATCCCTTATTACTCGCTTATGTCTTTCCGGAGGAGTTCCTGAGAATCTATTTGATCACTGCAAAGCTAACCTAGATCCTCTGAGGTCATTTGTCCGTCTTAAGGCTCCTTGTCACCCCTCTCTTTCTTCCTTATTGATGGCCAGCAACGTCTGTGCTTCATCTTCAACTGCCAAGCCTATTCGTCACTTGGTTTCGTTCTTTGAATTCCTAGCTCAAGAAAAGCTCACTCTAGCTTTGGAGATATCTAGCTTTGGAGATAGAGCACACGTTTCGTGAGCTTCTGCAGACAGAAGATCTATTTCATATGATGATGACAGTGGCTCAGATGAATGATGCTCACTGAATGTGTTATACCTGCAGGCTTCTCCTATGTTTTGGCTGCTCTTGTTGCTTGCACTTCTGCAAGCTTGACTGGTTTAAGTATGTCTTTTTTTTAAAGGGAAGCTTATTTCTCCGACTGTTTCTGTATCTTGTTGAATGTTTTGGTGTCCTTCAGAACTATCTTGGTTATGTACTGAAGCCTTAAAGCCTCTGTTATCAAGATTAACTTTTCTACGTCATGATTACAGGCACTCTAGCTAGTCTGTTTGCGGGTGATTTAGCTTGCCTAGCATACTCAATTGTTTGAGGTCATACATTGAGGAGGAGCAATCTTGGTTTTTGTTTGGCTAATCTTTACTGCTGGAACTGTCTTTGGATGATGCTTTTGAATATGTTTGCAGGTAGTTATCTGACATGTTAAATTCTTTTGGAGACTTTATATGAACTCTGTTGATTGTTCATTGCATGTAAGGATCCGCTCCTCTAACCTGGCTCGACCGCGTAGGTCGAGGGCCGTTTTCCTGTTGATTTGGTTCCGCGTCTGGTGCGATCGTATTGACATTTTGGACCCGAGGGCAATTTGGTAAAATTGCGTCCTTACGGTCAGTTTTACACCCGTGTTATGCACACACCGCCTTAGATTGATGAATGTGATTGCTTAGGACCATTGGGGTGATTCTGATTGGAAGATCAGAGCTCGATCGGGATAGTTCGAATCGGACGACCGAGATCGTTTCAGATCTCTATAAATACCCCTCTTTTCTTCTTTCTCCTTTTTCTTCTCCTTTTCTCCTCCTTCTCTCTCTCCTTTGACTACCGGCTGAGCCTTGAGCTGTGGATTTTCGGCGTGGATCTGTGACGATCGGAGTGGAGGATCATGTAGATTGCATGCACGTCTATGCGTGTAGGTGTTTCTACCCAATTCCTGTGAATTGGTAACCCTAGGATTGATTAGTTGTGCTTTGGTGAGGTTTTATGTGTTGGATCGTTTTGTAATCCTGTATTCTAGTTCCCTTATAAGTGTTACACGTTGCTATTGTGTCATTTCTGTATTCTATCGGACGAATTCCGTACTTTTTATCGGTTTTTTGCTAGATCGGCTCAGATCTGATATTTGATGATCTAAGTGTGGTTTTTATGGCATGAATGGATCCCCGACCAACTAATCACCTCCCCTCAAAGTTTGAGTGGATTTTATCGCCGTTTGATAGATCAAATCCACGTAATTGAGCTTTCATCTGTTTTGTCGGTTTTTATGCAATTTCTCTAAAATCTAAGGATTTGATCATCTAAAGTTGGATTTCTTGGTTTCGTTAGATTCCCCACACCCATTTTCATATCCCCTCCAAGTTTCGTTTTAATCCAACGAGTTTTGATAGATCGAATCCAAGAAATTGGATTCACAGCACTATTCATAAGTGTTGCCGGCATGAAGAAGGATCGATCTTCTTGTTGCCAAGTAGGCTGCCAACTATGAAGGATTGATCTTCTTGGGAAGAAGATTGATCTTTTGTAAATTAGTACTCTGTCTCTTTGAAGAAGATCAATCTTCTGTGTATGAAGATAGATCGATATCTTTTATTCCAGACAGAGCACCCACTTTGGGAAGATCGATCTTCCTGGATAGAAAGATCGATCTCTTTTGTTCCAGACAGAAGACCCCCTTGTGGAAGATCGATCTCTTGTTTGCTGCTAATACATTTTGATCCGATTTTGTCACTCTCGATTTCTTTTTGACCCGATCTTTTTGTGTGGCTTTCCAGATAATAGCTAATGACTAATATAATATTTTAATCAGGATTTTGATGGATTTATCTTCGAATTATATAGTAGTTTGGGTTTCGGACTGATTTATTGACGTTTAGGGAATTCAAGCGGTTTCTCGATAAGCATGTCATATACATATGTACGTATAGCTTGTAATTGCTTTATTAGCCTCCTTGTACATAGCAATTTACTGTTGTGGTTAACTGGGGAGTGACGACTCCCATGAGTGAGTAGATAAATTGTCACGACCCGACCCACGAATGCCCAACCGGGCCGGGCGACACGACTCGAAATCTAACTAAATGCGAAAAAAAATTTGCGAGAGTTTCCTCTAATCTATTGGTCTCCCTAATCAATTCATAAGCACCCTTATTAAAACGATAATTTCAAACCTCAACAATATAATAAGATAAATTCGGATCCTCAAAAGGATTAACATTTATACATCATACTCCTGTAGGAGACAATCTAACAAAAAGGGGTAAACAGACGATCACCGCTCCTCAAGCACCGCCAGACGCCGTCGCGCCACCAAACACCTTCCCGGTAGGGGCCACCGAAGAAGAGCTAACGCCAGCACTTGCAAAATGCAGCCCACGTTGGAGTGAGCAATTAAGCTCAGTAGGGTTCTACACTACGACACATAGAAAGGACGGAACACAACAGTGTCGCCCTCAAGCAAGGTTGGGTGTACACATGGGACCCATAACCCCACCGCGTATCCCTGAACACATGAAACCAACAATGTAGATCCACGAGCAGAAAACTGGCACTGCTAGGCGGGAACCTTGGACTCCGACTACAGCTCAGTTTCAGCTCGAGGCCGACATGACCTTTAAATCATCGATCAACATGTATTCAAGTCATCTAAGCCTATCATCGATATCGACTGAATACTACCATCTAATCCTGAACCACGCTACCCGCCACGGTCCTAGAGCTAGATCCGAGCTACCCGAAAGCATCGGATCGGCAATCAACCCATCGCCCACGCCCTATCCTTATGCATCTAATACAACCAAAGCCATGTATGATCATACACATTTATAACAATTTAGGCATGCAACATATGCCATTTATTAAACAGGGCCAGGTGCAACAGACAGCTCACCAAGGGGTGAACATGGCAAGGGTCTAGATAAAATGCGTGTTTTATTCTACACATCCCAAGGGGCACGACCCCCTTGGTTCAACCACATGGCAAGCACAGGGCCTACGCACAGACAACCCATTTAATTCATCATAAACTGTAAGAAAATCCAAAAATCATGAGATCGGTTGGTAATGGAAGATAACTCACAAATCTACAACTTTCATTCAGAACACCAACCAAGATCATGCACGTACAACTCGGAAATCACATTAGAACATCATTGTTATGCTTAAATCCATATCAATTCAAAACCAAATCCTACCAAACTTAAATCAGTCGATAAATAAGTTATCAAGCATAAGCTAGCATAGTTTAATTGAAGAACAATCAAACAAAACCACGAAGAACACCTAATCTAAGGGATTAAAGTAGAAACCCACCAAACTATGCTAATCCATGTTTGATTCCCAATCAAACCGTCCAAGGAGGGTGTAGATCTCTTCCTCTAGCTTTTGGCAAGCCTCCCAAGTCACTGGATCAAGCTCCAAACGAGAATTTCTAAGGTAGGAGGAGAGGAGATGAAAAACCGAAATACCAGAGGAGGTCTCGGGCTACTTATAGGCTCGAGTCCGACCGATCGGTCCTAATTGGTCCTAGGACCGATCGGTTAGACTAGGCTGGACTAAGTCGGTTCGCGTCCTTATCCGAACACGTCAGACACGTCCTTATCTAGACAACCGACACAGGTCTGATCGATCGCTCCCAGGAGCGACCGATTGCACACGGGCCGCTAGCTGTCCTAAAAATAAGCTTTTGCGCTCCCAAGCTTGGATCTTTTGATCCAAAGCCTGCCTAGGGTTCTAGGAAACATGGAAACAAAAAAAGGGGTTGTGTGTGCACGATGCGGGTGTGAAATAAACCGACAAGGTGTAATTTACTAAATTGCCCTTGCGGTCCACAACAAGCCATGGGCCCGACCTAGACGGTTGACCCAGGAGTAGAGGGACAGGTCCTCACATCCTAATACCCTTAAAGGAAATCTCGTCCTGAGATTCGATAAAGGTAGGGCTCGAAAACAGCAAAACAGCTACACTAGAAGACATGACAAGAGGTACCTCAAGAAGGAAACAAATACGGATACTCCTGCTGCATGCGCACGTCGCGCTCCCTGGTCATCTCCTCGATGCCTTTGTGCCTCCACAGTACCTTGACCAAGGGAATCGTCTTGCCCCGCAAGACATGTTCCCTCCAGTCAAATATTTGAACCGGCTGCTCAATGAACTTCGCGTCCACCTCAAGCTCGATGTCATCCACTGATCGCTTGCAAACGTCATCGTTAAAACGTTGCTAACCTCAATCAAATCTTAAATTTATATCCTTATTCAATCACTAATGCTACTACGTAGACTAGTGGTGAGATCCGGAGTCGAACCACAGGGAATTACTAGGAAAACCAAAATCAATTCTCAAAACTCTTGATCTAAACCAAACACTTCAATGATAGATTGATCTAACTGAGACTATCTAAGAAAGCAAAAGAAAATATTAAGGTTTTAATCAGATGGAAAAAGATGTCTTAGGAAATACACAATCCACCCTAGTTTCACCCTTAATCTTCCATAGTTATCAACTTGATCACTTCTCTAAGCATTATGGATCGTATGGCTACAAGCTCACACGAATCCCTAAAAGAAGGTTTTATGTTTCCTACGGCATAACCTATCTTTGTTTGGCATAAATCATCTTCGGTCCTACCATTATCTTAAGTTATTCTACTCCTAATGACCTTAGCATGACTTATCTTCACGTAGCATAGATTATCTCAAAGGTAAATAACAAACCACATGCAAACTATCTCATGAATCTCTAAACTCAAGTACAACAATCATGTAGGACTAATAATACGTCAACGGAACTCTGTTCCTTCAACTCTATAATCATTAAAAACATATTCATGAGATTATACGTAGAGAAGTTCACAAAAATCTAACTAAGAAAGATCAAAAGTTACACTAAGGTTTCATGGTATTCCTAAGAACAAGAAAACTAGCCACTCATCTCTTGGAAATCATCAATCGGTGTAGAGGATGAAGCCATTGATCCCCGCGGAAAGATCACCATCTTCAAAACCCTAACCTTCTCCTCCAAAAGTGCTCCAAAAGATGATTATTCTTGGCTGGAATAACCCCCTTAAGTATCAGCAACCCTAAACCCCGGAATTAGGAGTTATATTTGGACTTAAACTCTAATTTCTCTAAATTCCGGGTTGTTGACGTCATCGGAGCGATCGATAGGACTCAAATCCGATCCATCGCTCAAGTCGGACTGGGTTTGCCACGTCATCAGTTTCCTTATTCTTCACTTTCTACTCGGAATTCTGATTTGTAGTCAATTCTGAAGCTAATCTGTATGAAATCTGGGAAAGTCTTCAACAGGAAAGTTCTAGATCTGGAAGTTGTCTATCATCTCCAAAATATTTCATAATATTCTAATTTATATAGAATATTTGGAGAATATTCTCTTCATCATCGACAGAGCAGCTTTCCAGTTTGTAAATCTTCATCTATTCTTCAAACTGTCATCATACCATCAGGAATCTCGTAATGTGTCCAACAGCAACATTGTAGATCTCTGAGTCTTCTACAATTTTCCAAAGTTTTAGAATATTTGGAGTTTCAGAGAATATCTGACGAATATTTTCCCAATGGTCGACGAAGCTATATTTTTCTTCATTTTAGCCGAATTTCTTGTATTTCTTCTCAAACCATGATTAAATCTGAAATCAACTAATAAATCGTCAAATACACCTACTCTAGGCCTAACAAAGGTAATTTAAGGGGTTTAATTAGGAATAATTAGTGACTTATCACACCCCCCAACTTACACTTTGCTAGTCCTCGAGCAAAGAAAAGATAAAAAGAAAGCAGTAAATCTAAATAGCCACTTTCGTAGGTCTCACGATTGCACTTAGCATGTGCAACAAGCCTTTAAACCCCTGGGTTACCCCAGTGGAGGAGTTATAGTCTCCTGAGGGTTTTCAGGGATGACACCCACAAACATCTATACATTCCCTTGAATATATCATTAGAAATCAATCATAATACTGATCAACTCTAAAGCATGAAATAGAAATAATATTCATAAATATACCCTTCAACTCATAGTCACATAAAAATATAGTAAATCAAAACATGTCATAACATATTTCCAACACTTCAACATATTTAATCATGATTAAAAATAACTTTAACACTCCTGTGTGTGAATGGGATTCCACATGCTTCAGAGCATCAATTATATCTAAACACTTCAACTATTCAAGATCACAATCCTATCCAAGCACATATCTTCCACTTATCACAAAGCAATATCTGTTTTTTTTTTCATTTTTCTTTTGTTTTCTTTTTTTTTCTGTAGGAATTTCAACCGTTTT
The DNA here is from genome assembly GCA_963920575.1 of Narthecium ossifragum. Classification (NCBI taxonomy): domain Eukaryota; kingdom Viridiplantae; phylum Streptophyta; class Magnoliopsida; order Dioscoreales; family Nartheciaceae; genus Narthecium; species Narthecium ossifragum. Next base: position 20,107,709 of record OY986964.1, on the reverse strand, counting down.
ATGCGAACACCACGCTGGTTAGGCACACTGCCCGGTCACTAAGTTGAAAATCCATTTTTTTTCTCTTTTTTTTCAGGAAATTCAACCGTTTTACACGAACAGCACGCTGACTAGGCACACTGCCCGGTTACTAAGTTGAAAATCCTTTTTTTTTTTTCTTTTGTTCCGCATACTCAGATAATTGCATATGTTCATGTATTTTCTGTGTCATGACATAAAATTGTAAATCTATCCCAGTATCATGCTCAGAATCTAATATCAACCCCTTAACATGTGGAAGTGAACATGTGCATTAGGATATGTCAAGCCATCCTTAGATCATGGTAAAAGTGTTAAAGTATAGAAATAATATCATGCATAGTAAAAATTTACTATTTCCTTTATGACATACAAGTCTCAGGATAATTCATAAAATAAATTACTAAAACATGCACCTTTGTCAAATCATATCATAATTTCATTCTTTTGACATAATCAAGGGATGTATAATATTTGGTTACCAGAAAAAGAATATGAGCATGAAATTTATAATGCTACCCCCGAACTTAAATGTAATTGTCCCCAATTACACTAAGTCATAAAAATAAAGTAAGGAATAAAAGGTAGAGATAACCAGTATGGAAGTCTTAAAAATAGATTTCTCTCGCTTTAGATATATCCAGCATTGCGATAATAGAATAAATACGCCCCTCTTCCCCATACCCTGCCACAGAAATATGTACCTTTCCAAAAGATCAAGTAATATATCACACAATTCAACAATTAAATTTAAAAGGCATAGCTTGTAAAAATTTCGACATAATCTCCTTTGTATTAGCTTCATATATCACTCTTGTACAAACATTCACCCACATGAGATATAAAAATAATAGAAGAAAATATAAAAAATATATCGAATAATCCATGCACAGTATCTAAAAGTTTCAGCAACCATACTATCTATCCTGATTGAAGATCGAAACCGTCCGATCGAGAATTGAAGCACCGTAGCCTCTGGATCGTGTTGGCAGCCAACGGACGGCTGAGAGCTTGCCGGCGACCGATCGACGGTGAAACGTCGTCGCCGGAGGACGGGACTGGTGAGGATAGATTCGTGGAAGATCAAGGAACACACCAGTATCGTCTGATTGAGGAAACAAGGCCGCAGTCGGTGGGTAAGAGCTCGGAGGAACTGACGGCCGGAATTGAATTCCGACGGTCGGAGCTCAAATCAAGGACGGTACCGATTGAGAAAGGATCGTGGAAGGCCAAGGAAGTGTTATATGGAGTTTGATTGAAGAATGAGGCTTCCAGGCGGCGGATAAGAGGTGGTCGGAGAGGTGGATACCGCCGGGGTCGGACACAGTGATCCAGCCAGCAAACAATGGTTTTGACGGTGAAGGAAGCTTCGTGGTGGCCGGAGGAAGCTCCTGGAGGTATTTTAGGGCGGTGAACGGCCGTGGATGATGGTGAAGACGATGGCCGAGGGTCTCGCCGGTGTCGGAAGAGAGGGTGTCGAGGGAAGAGGAAGACGGGGATGAAACGGTGGAAGGTTGGTGGAGGTCTCGGTAGGATCTTCAGGGGTTGGGGATGGCCGGAGATGCTGCGATGGGCGGCGGTGGTTATCGGATCGGGGGGTTATCGGCTCGGGGACGAGCCGCCGAGCTGGGACGACGAGCCGCGGGAGAAAGAGAGAACGGGAGGAGAGAGGAAAATCAAGGAAAATAAAGGAAATTCGGGAAAAAGCCGGAAAATGGAAGAAAATCGTGGAAAAATCCTAAAAATTTAGGAAAATACGAAAAAATTATAAAACTTGGGTTGCCTCCCAAGAAGCGCGCAATTTTGAGTCCTTCGCTAGACTTCCCGAAAATGTGCAATTATAGCATGGCTCCGTCAATCCGATGGCATCGATCACCCCACTTAGAATAATTTCCTTCATATAATGCTTGAAACCAACCCCATGCCCACAGTAAATCAAGTAGTTGATGATGTAGGTTAAGAAAGCCTTTCCTCCCAACAAGAGAACTAGAGACCCCGCCCGCTATAAAATGCAACCTATCGTCATGTTTCATCCTGCAACCCGGTCTACAGTATTTGTCCCCCATAATAGTGAAACTATCATTCGAGTGAACCGGAAGTAGACGGTCAAATATAGATAAAAGAAGCGGTGAAGTCAGTGGTGATGGTGCAAATATAGAGAAAAGAGGAGGTGGCTCAACCTTAGGATACACTGCCGCATCTGTCCAAAGGTGAGTGTCGGCATAATAAGCACACAATTGGCCCATATCTATCACAGGTGCGGGAGTAAAAAATAGCGGTGAAAGGGGTTCAACCATCCCAAAAATAGTTTTTATTTCCGCAATATGCCGATCGAGTGATTGGTCGGGCAAGATGTGTGTTTTGATATGATATTTTGATTGTACGGTGTTCAAATTAACATCATCATCAGAATCAGAAGCATAGGCATTCAAGATATCAGATAGCCTATCATTCTCCACTTCAACATCATCATCCTCCGAATCCTCAAACTCATACTCATTCAGAATCACAGCAAATCTAACATTATGCAATTCAACTTTATAATCATCATTGTCAGAACCATATTCCTTCAAAATCTCAGATACTCTATCATTGTGCAGTGTAGCATCACCATCATCATCATCATCAGAGTCATAATCCCTCAAAATCTCAGATAATCTATCAATCATTATAACATGAGATTTATCATCACAGCAGTCAGTCAAACTATCAACACGAAAGCATTCATTCTCACGCTCAGGCAAACATGTAGTCTTAAAGATGTTCAGTTTAACATCCATATTACCAAAAGAGACATCCATGACACCAGTTCGACACTGAATATTGGCATTTGCAGTAGCCAAAAAGGGGCGTCCTAAGATGAAAGGCACAATCTTTCTGCAGTGAACAGCGGGTTCCATATCCAAGACGACAAAGTCGACAGGGAAAAAGAAGTTGTCCACCTTAACCAATACGTCCTCTACGATACCTCTAGGGGTCTTAATAGACCTATCAGCTAATTGCAAAACAACCGAGGTCGGTTTCAGTTCCTCCATCCCAAATTCCTTATAAAGGTAATAGGGCAAAATGTTAACACTGGCTCCTAGGTCAAGAAGGGCACCATCAATCTGGTAGTCTCCTATGCAACATGCTATGGTAGGGGTACCAGGGTCCTTTAGTTTGGGTGGCGTGTCATGTCTCAAAATCGAACTAACTTGTTCAGGTAAAAGGATTTTCTTGTCTCTGTTGGGTTTTGTCTGGCGTTTATGAGTGCACAGATCCTTAAGAAATTTGGCATATGAAGGGATTTGACGAATGGCCTGAAGCAATGGTATGTTGATGTTGACCTGTTTGAAGACTTCAAGGGCGTCCTCTACGGCTCTTTGAGCTTTGATAGTTGGATAGGGATCCTTAAGGGCCGCAGGAAAATGCACTTTTGGTGTGTATGTGCATGGGTCAGGTTCATTTTCATCAACTGGATTTGGATCCACTTGATTAGGAGTACCATCAGGTTGCTGTGGGTGCAGAGACCGATCGGTCGAACCAGTATCCGATCAATCGAAATAGTTCCGATCGGTCGGATCTGAGAGCGATCCGTCGCTCTGGGCAGTGTCAGGAAGTGTATCCACTTGCTTACCGTTCCTTAAGGTTACTACAGCTTTTGCACTTTCAAAATTCTGATTATCAATGTGGTGTAGAGCTCTAGGATTGGTCATAGGTTAACTCGATAAGTGACCCTCTTCTCTCTTTGACGTAGTGTTAGTTAGTTGTCCTAGTTGTGTCTCTATTTTGGATATGGCTTGTGAATGTGAGGCTACAATTCTTCCAATTTTATCTATGTTAGCGTTGATGTCGGCATTCATGTTGGCAAGTGTACTCATGATTGTTTCCAAAGCTGAGTTAGAGGATGATTGTGGAGGAGGTTGGGGTGCAGTTTGTTGATATGGTGCAGAGTACCCTAGGTTGGGATTTGTGGAAGGCCTCGATGGGTACCGATTAGTGTGAGCATTAGAAGAACTACTCTGTCCTTGGAAAGTACTAGATTGTTGGGGTGGTTTCCAACTAAAGTTGGGATGGTTCCGCCAACCTGGAATATACGTATTTAAATACGGATTATTTTCAGGTTTAGTGAACCCATACGCCGCGTTTGCTTGCTCCTGAACAAATTCAGGAAACGATGGAGCCAGGGGACAGTCGGTAATGTGATGTTCGAGACTAGAGCACAGTGCACATGTTTGAGGTTGATCTTGATATGGTGGAGGGGCAGGTGATTGACTCACTTCCAATTTATCAAACCTTTTGTGAAGGAGGGCTATTTGGGCAGTAATGGCTTCTAATCCAGAAAGTTCACAGGTTCCTTTAGTTATAGGCCGACTTCTAGGGGTTGTGTATTGTTGTTCGGAATCAATGGAAATTTGTTTTTAATAAGATTCCAAAGCTCATCATCATCTTTATCTAAAGGAATACCCCTACAACAAGCTTCAATCCTAGTTTTACATCTTTCATTAAGGCCTCTATAAAACTTATGGGTTAATTCCCACTTATCAATATCATGATGAGGACATTTTCTCAAAAGGTCTTTAAATCTTTCCCAGGCATCATGAAAAGACTCATCGTCATATTGAACAAAGGTAACGATTTCAGTCCGAAATTTCTCAGTTTTAATTATAGGGAAGAATTTCCTTAAAAATGCCTCTTGAAGTTGATCCCAAGTTGTGATTGAGCGTGGAGGTAAACATTGAAGCCAGTGTTTAGCTTTATCTTTCAAAGAGAAGGGGAAAGTTTCAACTTAAAGGCATCATCATTAAAGTTTTCCATTTTCAGTGTAGCAATGGTATCGATAAAATTGTGAATGTGCTCATATGGGTCCTCATTACTTAAACCATGGAAGTGGGGTAACATTTGAATCGTTTGGGGTCTAATCTCATAATGTGAGGCTGTGATTGTAGGAGGATCAATGGAAGGAGTGTAAGTGTAGGCAGGGGGCAAGAAGTGATTTCTCAAAGGAACACGTTGTACCCCCCCCCATTGTTATTATTATTACCCTCCCTTCCCATAGTAGCATTAGGGTTGGTGACATGTCCCTCATGTTCAGCCATGGTGACAAAGGTCTCGTGAATAGATTGCAAGTTACTCAAAGATTGTTGACCTAAGGCTCTAGCTTTCCGGAGTGTGGTCTCCAATTCTAGATCCAAAGGTTCCAGCGGGGTATTTAAGGATCGTCTACTTTGCATGCAAGATCACACACAAACAGAGAAAAAGAAAATAGAAAATTCGGAGGAGAGGACAAAATCCGGCAAACAACAATTGAAACGAAAATTTTGAAGCAAAAAGGCTTAGCTGACTGCGCAATTCCGATCGGTCGGTCTCCAGTCCGATCGGTCGCTCCGGGCCGCAAGCTCCTTCACTCGAAGTCCACTTCAAAGCAGATGGCGCAGTCCGATCGATCGGATTCAAGTCCGACCGATCGCTCTATGTGCCTGCCGAGTTGTGTTGTTCTTCAAGAAAATTCCGTTCCAATGCTGCAAAAATTTCAGACAATTGTCAGAAAATTCCTAAAAAGTGTAAAATAAAGAAAGGGAAAAATAAGATAGATAAAAACCTAACTAAGCAAAGAAAATGAGTTAAGAGAAAATCAATTAGTTAACCGTCGAATTCCCCGGCAACGGCGCCAAAAATTGATCGCTCGCAAACGTCGTCGTTAAAACGTTGCAAACCTCAATCAAATCTTAAATTTATATCTTTATTCAATCACTAATGCTACTACGTAGACTAGTGGTGCGTTCCGGAGTCGAACCACAGGGAATTACTAGGAAAACCAAAATCAATTCTCAAAACTCTTGATCTAAACCAAACACTTCAATGATAGATTGATCTAACTGAAAATATCTAAGAAAGCAAAAGAAAATATTAAGGTTTTAATCAGATGGAAAAAAATGTCTTAGGAATACACAATCCACCCAAGTTTCACCCTTAATCTTCCATAGTTATCATCTTGATCACTTCTCTAAGCATTATGGATCGTATGGCTACAAATTCACACGAATCCCTAAAAGAAGGTTTTATGTTTCCTATGGCATAACCTATCTTTGTTTGGCATAAATCATCTTCGGTCCTACCATTATCTTAAGTTATTCTACTCCTAATGACCTTAGCATGACTTATCTTCATGTAGCATAGATTATCTCAAAGGTAAATCACAAACCACATGCAAACTATCTCATGAATCTCTACACTCAAGTACAACCATCATGTAGGACTAATAATACGTCAACGGAACTATGTTCCTTCAACTCTATAATCATTAAAAACATATTCATGAGATTATACGTAGAGAAGTTCACAAAAATCCAACTAAGAAAGATCAAAAGTTACACTAAGGTTTCATGGTATTCCTAAGAACAAGAAAACTAGCCACTCATCTCTTGGAAATCATCAATCGGTGTAGAGGATGAAGCCATTGATCCCCGTGGAAAGATCACCGTCTTCAAAACCCTAACCTTCTCCTCCAAATGTGCTCCAAAAGATGATTATTCTCGGCTGGAATAACCCCCTTAAGTATCAGCAACCCTAAACCCCGGAATTTGGAGTTATATTTGGACTTAAACTCTAATTTCCCTAAGTTTTGGGTTGCTGGCGTCATCGGAGCGATCGATCGGACTCAAATCCGATCCATTGCTCAAGTCGGACTGGGTCTGCCACGTCATCAGTTTCCTTATTCTTCACTTTCTACTCGGAATTCTGATTTGTAGTCAATTCTGAAGCTAATCTGTACGGAATCTGGGAAAGTCTTCAACAGGAAAGTTCTAGATCTGGAAGTTGTCTATCATCTCCAAAATATTTCATAATATTCTAATTTATATAGAATATTTGGAGAATATTCTCTTCAGCATCGACAGAGCAGCTTTCCAGTTTGTAAATCTTCATCTATTCTTCAAACTGTCATCATACCATCAGGAATCTCGCAATGTGTCCAACAACAACATTGTAAATCTCTGAGTCTTCTACAATTTCCCAAAGTTTCAGAATATTTGGAGTTTCAGAAAATATCTGGCGAATATTTTCCCAATGGTCGACGAAGCTATATTTTTCTTCATTTTAGCCGAATTTCTTGTATTTCTTCTCAAACCATGATTAAACCTGAAATCAACTAATAAATCGTCAAATACACCTATTTTAGGCCTAACAAAGGTAATTTAAGGGGTTTAATTAGGAATAATTAGTGACTTATCATCCACCCTGATGACATGAGACGGGTTCGAGTGATACTTCCTCAGCATCGACACGTGGAAAGTCGGATGCACAGCTGACATGTGCTGAGGAAGATCCAGGCGGTAAGCTACCTCGCCAATCGTCTTTAGGATCTCGAACGGCCCGACAAACTTCCGCGCCAACTTGCCACCTCTGCCAAACCTGATTGACCCTCTGTATGGAGATGCTCGTAAGAACACTATGTCACTAACTGCAAACTCTAACGGTCATCGCCTCTGATTTGCATAACTCTTATGTCGGCTCTGAGCTATCAGATTTGTCTGGCTGATCTGCACTAGTCTCTCTGACGACCGCCTGACGATGTTTGCACCGGTGAGTGGTGCCCCTACCTCCGTCCAGAACACTAGGGAACGACACAACCTACGGTACAACGCCTCAAAAGGTGCTACTCCAAAACTGGACTAGTAGCTGCTGTTATAAGCAAACTCCACCAAGGGAACGGGCTCCTCCCAGCTGCCTCCTGCATCGAGGATACATGCTCGTAGCATGTCCTCTAAGATTCGTATCATCTGCTCTGACTTCCCGACTGTCTGTGGATGAAATGCCGTACTGAAAGTGAGGAGTGTGCCAACTGCCTCCTGAAAGCCTGGCCAGAACCTACTGGTAAACCTGGGGTCATGGTCTGACATTATGGACACTAGAACCCCGTGTAGTCTGACCACCTCCCTGACCTACAAACTGCCCAACCTATCTATCGAGTATGTCGTCTGCATAGGCAGGAAGTGCCCCAATTTGGTCAATCGATCAATGATGACCCAAATCGCGTCATTCCCCCTAGAAGATCTTGGTAGCCCGGTCACGAAGTCCATCGTGATGTGCTCCCACTTCCACTCAGCCAGTGAAAGGGACTGAAGTAACCCTGGAGTCAGCTCGTCCTCTGCCTTGACCTTCTGAAAGGTAAGGCAGCGTGATACAAACTCCGTCATGGCCCTCTTCATCCTGCGCCACCAGAACTGTCGCCGCGGGTCATGGTACATCTTGGTGCCCCCGGAATGAACTGCAAAACGAGAGTGATGGAACTCTCATAGGACATCATCTCGTAGAACTGGATCTTTCGAAACCGCTATTCGGCCTTTGAATCATATCCCTCCGTCTGACGATACTGTCCAGTCCCCCTGTACGCCCTCCGTGCTTGTCGATGTGAACAACTCCTCGAGCTCTGCATCACTGCGCTGCGCCTCTATCCTCGAGCTCTGCACTGAGTAGAGGAAGCTGCTGGAACACTGATCCTCGAACTCGAGCCCCAACTAGCCCACTGTCTCAAATGCCTGCCACTACCGCTTTGATAACCCTGCCACTACCGCTCGAAGTCATAGTCCTCCAGTAGCTCCATACAGCGTCGCTGCCTCATGTTGAGGTCATGTTGGGTGAAAACATGCCTCAAACTCTTATGGTCCGAGAAGACAGAGAACTTCTTGCCATAAAGGTAATGCAGACAAGTCTTCAGGGTGAAGACCACTGCTGCTAGCTCTAAGTCATGTGTCGGGTAGTTCCTTTCATGGTTCTTCAGCTGACGAGAACCATAGGCAACTACATGTCCCTCCTGCATGACGACACACCCCAAACCCTCATCGCTGGCGTCGCAGTAGACACTGTAACCCACGCCTTGCTCAGGAACGATCAGTACCAGTGCACTGGTCAACCTCATCCTCAGCTCCACAAAGGTTCGCTTACAAGCATCATCCTACACGAACGGGACGCCCTTCTGTGTCAGTCTGGTCATCTGTACGACAACTCTGCAAAAGTCTCGCACGAACCGTCTGTAGTATCCCACCAAGCCTAGGAAACTACGAACCTTGAACACTTTCCTCAGTCTCTGCCACTGTACCACTGCCTCGACCTTAGCGGGGTCGACTGAGATCCCCGCTGCGGACACCACATGTCCAAGGAATTCCACCTGTGCAAGCCAGAACTCACACTTGGAAACCTTGGTATATAGCCAATGCTCCCGAAGTAGCTGCAACACTGTCGCCAAGCGACGCCCGTGCTCCTTTTCTGACCGAGAGTAAATCAGAATATCGTCGACAAACACCACCACGAATTGGTCTAGAAACGAAGGAAAGATCCTCTGCATCAGATCCATGAACGCTACTGGTGCGTTCGTCAGCCCAAACGGCATCACCACGAACTCGTACAGGCCATACCGAGTCCTAAAAGCCATATTCGGAATGTCATAATCCCGAACTCTCAACTGGTGGTAGTATGTGCCTAGCTCGATCTTCGAAAAGACTGAAGATCCTCGCAACTGGTCGAACAGGTCGTCTATCACGGCATCGGATATTTATTCTTCACCGTCACCCTGTTGAGCCGCCTGTAGTCTATGCAAAGTCGAAGGGTACCATCCTTCTTCTTTGCGAACAACACTGGCGCCCCCCAGGGAGACATACTGGGACGGATGAAGCCTTTGCTGGTCAGCTCATCCAACTGGATCCTCAACTCACTCTGCTCTGCTGGTGCCATCCTGAAAGCTGGAAGAGAGATCGGTGTGGTACCTGGTACTAGGTCAATCTCAAAATCGACCTCTCTGGACGGTGGAAGCCCTGGTAAGACATCGGGGAACACGTCTGCAAAGTCGCACATGATCCAGGGAAAACTACTCTGCGGCATTCCCTCATAACCAAATAGGGTTTGGCTGGCCAACAAGGCTAAAAGCTCACTGCCACGCTTTCCCACACCACAAGGAAAGGAATCGGCTGAGAACCGATCCCCCAACAACACAAACTGTGTCCCGTCGGGTCTCCAAGAGACCACCCTCCGACGACCACAGTCGATGACGGCTCGGTATGCTGCTAACAAATCAAGACCGAGTATCACGTCAAAGCCAGTCATGTCAAGCACCCGCAGGTCTAGACAGACACAGAGGCCTCTCCAACCTCCAAGGAACAAGATCGACATACCCGATCTATCCTGACTGTCCTTCTGATTGGTGAGTCTACTGACTATGCCACCTCTAGTCAACTCGTCTCTAATCCTAGCGATGCCACACACATGCGAGCAACATAGGAATGAGACGCCCCTGAATCTATCAGCACATCTACTAAAGAACTAGAAAGCTGAAAGATACCTCTGAGGATGGATGGCTCTGTTGTGGCCTGCTGGTACTGCTGGTACTACGGTCGCGGCTGGTACAACTGAATGGTGTCCGGCTGCTCACACGCTGGGAGGGAAAACACATGCTCTCGCTGCCCGCCTCCACCTCCAGAGCGACTCGGTCCAGCCCCTCATTTGCGCCCACCATTGATCCCCTACCAAGCACTGGACCCTCCGCCTCTACTGCCCTGTGACATAGCACCCTGCGCTCCTCGCAGGTGACAGTCTCTACGGAAGTGTCCCAGCTGCCCGCACTGAAAGCATGTGACTGACGCGCCATCAGGCTGCTGACCCTGCCCTCCCGCTGACGGAACCTGCCCAGACGGCCCGGCCGCTAGGAGAAACTGGCCTACTGGACTAGCCAACTGCGGCTGAAATTGCTGAGTGCACGTAACTGCGGCTGGAAGTGTCGCGGACGCCTCTGCTGGCCTCTGCCAAGTCCCCCTTTGACCTGGAGTCTTTGTGGTGCGCTGGTAGAGGATGCGGGTGGAACTGCTTGGTACCTCTCCTCCTACAACTACGCCTCTACTGCTAAGGCGCAGTTCAAAATTGTTGAGTACGTCTGGAAACGGTGAGAGCTGGTCTGCCGCGTAAGCTCTGGTCGGAGTCCCCACTCAAACTGCCATGCCCTGCTGTCGGATCTGCTGCCATCGCCCCCGCAAAACGAACCAGATGTGTGAACCGGGTGGCATACTGCTGAACAGAGCGAGTACCTTCCAGAAGGGACTGGTACTCGCGGGTCAGGGCGTCACGTGTACTCTCCGGAAAGTGCATGTCCAAGAACATTGCCCTGAACTCCTCCAATAGTGGCTCCTCTCCGTCACTGGTGTGCAGGACGGTGCACCACCAGTCAAGGGTGTCTTCGTCGAACTGAAACGCCGTGAGGGTGGTACAGATCTGATCATCCTCGGTGAAGAGAGCATCCAGGACGCGCTTGACTCCCCTGAGCCAGCCATCCACTGTAGTCGGATCTCTAGTCTCACCACAGAACCGAGGTGGGTTCAGCTACTGAAAATCCATCATGACTAGTGCAGTGGTCCGCCCGTCGATAGGAGCGACGACCCTCTTCTTGGCAAGAAAGACCTCCTCCTGTGCAACTGAAATCGTCACTGGTGATGGCGTAGCCCGCCTAGCTCGGACCTCCTTAACAGGTGCCACCCTGTCTGGTTAGGCGGGTCGACCACGTCAGGCCCCACCCCCGACCAACAACCGAAGGCTAACCTCGAGCTCCTGACATCTGCGTAATCACCAACGACAAACGAGTGCCCACTCGTAAGAAATCGCAAGACAAACAACACAGCGCTAAAGTGAGAAAGCACAACACATCACAGAAGAGCATGCACGGATGTTCTAGACATAGAACTATCCCATCCCATGCTCAATCTCAACCGAATCCTAATCCTATCCCTGAGACCTACAGCTTAAGCTCTGAAACCAAGTTGTCGCACCCTGACCCGTGAAGGCCCAACCGGGCGGGGCGATGCGAACTGGAACCGAACTAAATTTTTGGCGAGTGTTCCCTCTAATATGTTGATCTCCCTAAACAATTCATAAGCACCCTTATTACAACGATAATTCCAAACCTCAATAATATAATAAGATAAATTCAGATCCTCAAAAGGGTTAACATTTATACATCATACTTCCGTAGGAGACTATCTAACAAAATGGGGTAAACAAACGATCATCACTCCTCAAGCACCGCCAAATGTCGCCGCGTCAGCAAACAACTGCCCAGTAGGGGCCACTGAATAAGAGCTAACGCATGCACCTGCAAAACGCAGCCCGGGTAGGAGTGAGAAATTAAGCTCAGTAGGGTTCTACACTATGACACATAGAAAGGAGGGAACACAATAGTGTCGTCCTCAAGCAAGCTTGGGTATACACAGGCCCCATAACCCTATAGCGTGTCCCTAAACGCAGGAAACCAACACTGCAAACCCACAAACAGAAAACCGAAACCGAACTAAATGCGAAAAAATTTTGGCGAGTGTTCCCTCTAATCTATTGGTCTCCCTAAACAATTCATAAGCACCCTTATTAAAACGATAATTCCAAACCTCAATAATATAATAAGATAAATTCGGATCCTCAAAAGGGTTAATATTTATACATCATACTTCCGTAGGAGACTATCTAACAAAAAGGGATAAACAAACGATCACCGCTCCTCAAGCACCGCCAGACTTTGCCGCGCCACCAAACACCTGCCCAGTAGGGGCTACCGAATAAGAGCTAACGCCTGCACCTGCAAAACGCAGCTCGGGAAGGAGTGAGAAATTAAGCTCAGTAGGGTTCTACACTATGACACACAGAAAGGAGGGAACACAATAGTGTCGTCCTCAAGCAAGCCTGGGTATACACAGGGGGCCCATAACCCTACAGCGTGTCCCTAAACGCAGGAAACCAACACTACAGACCCACAAACAGGAAACCGGCACTGCTAAACGGGAACCGACACCGCTGACTAGGCACACCCTCTACTCAAGAGTCATCGAACACCGGACACCTGCTACACCTCAGAACCGGCTCGAGGCCGACATGACCTGTAAATCATCGATCAATATGTATTCAAGTCATCTAAGCTTATCATCGATATCCACTGAATACTACCATCCGATCCTGGACCACGCTACCTGCCATGATCCTAGAGCTAGATCCGAGCTACCCGAAAACCTCAGATCGGCGATCAACCCACCCATCGCCCACGCCCTATCCTTATGCATCTAATGCAAACAAAGCCATGTATGATCATACACATTTATTACAATTCGGGCATGCAACATATGCCAATTATTACACAGGGCCAGGCGCAGCACACAGCTCGCCAAGGGGTGAAAATGGCAAGGGTCTAGATAAAATGCATGTTTTATCCTACACATCCCAAGGGGTGCGACCCCCTTGGTTCAACCACATGCCAAGCACAGAGCCTACGCAAATATAATAACATTATTATAATGCGATAACGAACATCTCAATTTATCCAATTAGAACAAAAGATCTACTAAGTCTTGAAAATCATAATTATCAATCTAACCATCCAATTGATGCGAAACTTGATATACCCACTCAACGGCACATCCCGAATCACATAGCCAAAAAGAAGATCAATCAGATAAACAAAAGTTGATCAAAACGTACAATTTCGGTAAACATCCAGATTTGATAAATCAATCAAAATCCCATTGCAAATAACTAGGACTAAAACCAAACTTTGCAGATCACACCCAAGTATCACTAACATCATCCTCTCCAAAAATCAGATCCATTTTTAACAACGAAAAACTACTTAATTACACTAATTAAGATGACTGCCCTTTTTCAGCACAGACAACCCATGTAATTCACCATAAAATGTAACCAAATCCAAATATCATGAAACCGGTTGGTAATGGAAGATAACTCACAGATCTATAACTTTTATTCAGAACAACAATCTAGATCATGCACGCACAACTCGGAAATCATGTTACAACACCACTATTCTGCTTAAACCAGGAAATCCGAAAAGAGCATATGGAAACCTTGCTTAAATCCATATCAATTCAAAACCAAGTCCTACCAAACTTAAATCAGGTGATAAACAAGCTATCAAGCATCAGCTAGCATAGTGTAATTGAAAAACAATCAAACAAAATCATGAAGAACACCTAATCGAAGGGATTAAAGTAGAAACCTTCCAAACTATGCTAATCCATGTTTGATTCCCAATCAAACCGCCCAAGGAGGGTGTAGATCTCTTCCTCTTGCTCTTGGAAAGCCTCCCAAGCTGCTGGATCAAACTCAAAATGAGAATTTCTAAGGTAGGAGGAGAGGAGAAGAAAAACCGGAAAAACAGAGGAGGTCTTGGGCTACTTATAGGCTCGAGTCGGAGTGATCGGTCATAGGACCGATCGGTCGGACTGGGCCGGACTAAGTCAGTTCACGTTCTTATCCGGACACATCAGACACATTCTTATCCGGACAACCGACACAGGTCCGATCGATCGCTCCCAGGAGCGACCGATCGCACACGGGTTGCCAGCTGTCCTAAAAACAAGCTTTTGCGCGCCCGAGCTTGGATCTTTCGATCCAAAGCCCGCCTAGGGTTCTAGCAAACATGGAAACCAAACAAAATTGGTTGTGTGTGCACCACGCGGGTGTGAAACAAACCGACAAGGCGTAATTTACCAAATTGCCCTTGCGGTCCACAATGAGCCACATGCCCGACCTAGATGGTCGACCCAGGAGTAGAGGGACAAGTCCTCACATAAATGGGCTGACAGTGTGTCGTACTGCTTTAATATTGCCCAACTGATTGCCAGCGTACGCGGGGGGCAGTAGTGTAAAATGGTTGTTTCATTGATTACTTGAATGTTTGGGTAACTTTGTTGGTAGAATTGTCATCGTAAATGTAGATCAGTTATTCGCGAGATAATTGTGGAACCTTAGCCTGTCATGTGCCGAAGTGCACTGAATGCTATTGTATAACAGCATTGCCGATTGAGGTTAAAGAATCAGGTTGGATTCTTTATTATATTGTAGTTTAACTTGTTGAACTCATATGATAATGTGGCATATAGTGACATCTAGGTTAGATTTTTGTATAAGTTCATGTAATGTATGCATTAGAGGCATTTCAGCTTAGGCGGGGCGATGGGTTGATCGCCGATCCTAGACTCACGGGTAGCTTGGATCTAACTCTAGGACTGAGGATGGGTAGCAAGGTTTAGGGCGCGATTGTATCATTGGAATCTTGTAATCTCGAGGCTGATATCTACTTGGCTATTATCATATTGTTATTCAGGTTTAGAGGTTGTGTCGTTTCTCCAAGGTTGAGTGATAAGGACGGTTGTCGATGTGTTCCCGACGTGGTCCCCGAGTATGGTAGTCCTACTTGGGTAAGGGTCATCTCACAGGGTACTGTTCCTCTGCTAGTGCTAAGGGTGATCTTGGTAACATGTTCAAGAGAGAGGTTCATGACGGGAGCCTTTGGGACATCGATAGAGTTATGGGACCCCGTAGCGTCCTTTAGACTTTGACGGAGGAACGACATGGTTGTTATTTTCCTCCCTTTCAATGTGACGTAGAGTAGAACCGTATTGAGCTTGTTACTCACTCTTACCCGGGCTGCGTTTTGCGCCAACTCATCTTTAGTAGTACTAGCTGGACCAGCTTTTGGCGGCTCGAGGACTTCCAGAGGCACTTGAGGTTGTTGTGGGATATTTGTTGTACTTCCATAGATTTTTGTATATAGACATCCCTTGAGGATTTTTTTAAAATGTATAATTTTTCCTCTTTGAGGAATTTTGATAAATCTGTATCTGATGTCTAAATAGTACAACTTGATGTTAACCTAATAGAATCATGTTTCTTCTATCCTTAAATTTTGATTGCTAGCAGTTTGTTAGAATTATATCTTTGCCATTGGAAGTCAAATGTTTAAATTAACTCTGAATTCCGTAATATATCTCGCCAGATTGGATGTGAATTAGAGTAGGAACCCTCACACCCCGGACCGGATGGGTTTTCTGGGTCGGGGTGTGACACTGCAACTATTTTTCTGCTCTAACTCTTGCTGTATTTGCTGTTGTCTGTTAATTTATTGTGTGTTACTTACTTGCCTACATGGCTAAATTTATTGACATATCTGCTGCTTATATTGGCTTCACTTATATGACTTGTCATCTTGAGGAGGGGTAGGTTTAATTGTAAAAACCATGGATTTCCATACCGGTGGTACGCGCCGTTCCGGTCTCCGGCCGGTACGGTACGTACCGCTGGTACGGTGCGTACCGGACCGGTACGCCGGCAAACCGGTCATGAAAGGCTTGTTTGGCAAGTTCTAGGGTGTTTTGGTTCGTTTCTTATTTGATTTGAAATACGTTGAAGCTAACTAATGTAATTAACAATTAAAGTTGATATTTACTTGTATTCAACATCTCTAATTGGCCAAATATCATTTCTTATATGAAAGTAGAGTGACAAGTTGTCAAAGTAGTATAATACAATATTGTTGTGCATTGGATGTCTTGGATTCTGTCGCCGACTTGACTATGACACACTACGCAGAGTGAACGGGGTCCGGGGCAGCGCCCCGGTGGGGATCGACCTGACCGGGGTCCAGGGGCAGCGCCCCCGGAACAAAAATGGATCTTAGGATTTGTTTTAGTGAATCCGGCCTATTTTGTATTTAGACCCGACCCGGATTAGGTTATGGATATAAATAACCTATTTTGTCTCCTTCCTTATTTTTTCTCTGCTTCCCTCTCTCCATCTCTCTTCCTCAAACCGGTACAGGCCGGTTTGTACCGGCCAGTTTGGATACAAACCGGCCAGTACACATCCGATCCCCCCCTAATCCGATCCGGGGGGGAAAACCGGACCGGTTAGCCACCGGTCCAGTAAAAACCGGCCGGTACGCACTGTACCGGCCGGTATGGAAATCCATGGTAAAAACTACTACAGGATAATTTTGCTGCGATTGTTCCTTGATAGACAGAGTGATTTGGTACCTAGCATGATGAGTTGACTGAATACTTGTGAACTGGTCATATGCATGCTTAAGATTGAGGGGGCATAACTTACAATGAATTAAATGTCAAGCTTATGTTGTTTTTGTTTCCCCCATCTATTTGTTGCAATTACTTGAAACTTATGTTCACTGTTACTGAAACCTGAGTTTTTTCTGCTTTGTTGAGTACTTTCCTCCTACTGCTGAATTGCATTCTGTTGCTGCCTGTTGGGATATTTGATGCTCATGGTTGATTTTCTTAGCCTTTGTCTTTTTGTGACAAAAAGGGGGAGATATTCTTAAGTGCTTTATCTTGCTGGCTCACATTAAGGGGGAGTTTTTACTCGTTATCGTGCTTTACTGCTTTACTATTGCATATTTTTGGCTCAGTCGTTATGGAATGTTGTAATTGTAAATATTCTGTCACAATTAGTCAAACGGGGGATTGTAAGCTGTATAGTGGACTAATTTGTGGACAAAACATCAGTAGTTTGTAGCTTAGGACACGTGCACTGTAACTGGAGACTAAATTGGACAAAGTTGTGTTCATTGACGCAAAATTGGAGACATCTGAAAAGCTACTGAAGAACCAGCAGATTGAAGTTGAAAGAATTGAATTGATTAAAGCTGGAGTGAAGCAGCTGGAGGATCAGCAGTTTTGAAGCAACCATCATAGTTGACTGTTTGCAGAAAGTAAACACTGAAGAAGAACCAAAATCTGAAATTGTCTCAAGCCTGTGGATCCATGCTTAGCTGAAATAGGAAACCTTGAGCTGATAGATGGAAGCAAGGCAGCTTAACAAGGAAGGAGGCCCTGCCTCATTGCGTGGCTCTAGAATCAAGACTAGCTGCTCGCAGAGAGAAATGGATTGATAGCTGCAGAGTAGCACTGCAGCCTACTCAGGAGCAAGTTGATGTTACCAGCTCAAATTTCAAGCTTGTCAGCAGAGTTATGAGCAGCTGCTTTGCATCTCGGCGAGATTGGCCAGCTGGCTAAGTAACAAGAAGCTGAAGCTTTTCTGGAGGGGGTTACCGAAGCTAATGAAGCTAAGTGATTGTTTGGTTGCTGAGAAATGAGCAGAAGTGCAGTGACTTTTTAGGGAATGACTTCACTGGAGTGACTTTCTGAGATTTTTTTGAGTTCTGGTGTTTGGTTAGTGTTTGAAGTGGAGATATGGTCACCCCCAACTGTGGGCAATTTCAGGGATTTTTAATAATTTAATATTTTTATTTTAATAATTTTAATAATTAAATTATTAATTTTAATATTTTAATTATTAAAATATTAATAATTTAATAAATTTTAAATTAAAATATTAAAATAATACTATTTTGGATGATATGGATCAATCATGAGGTGACACGTGACATGTGGGACCCACTTATATTAATATTTTATTACAGTACCATATTATTAATATTATTTGGCACTTCCTGGTGAGCCACTTCAATGACTTCGGACCAAAATCGCTGGAAGTCAAATCCGGAAGTGGAAGCTAAATTTGCCTTGAGGGTGAAGTGGCTTGAAGTGACTTCAATCTCACTTCAACACCACCAAACAACCGAAGTGGTTGGAGTCACTTAAAAAAAAATGACTCCAGCTCCACTTCAAGCCAACCAAACACGCCCAGAAGGAAAAAAAAGGAACTCTAGGCAAGTTGAACCATTCACGGTGAGAAGCTTTCTAGTGAGCTACAGTGTTGATCTTTCTCATTCAAAGGAAAATTTTATCAGTGAGTTCTTCATCCTTGAAGATGTTCAAGGATTAATATCTGAACATTTTCTTGGAAGAGTCCAAGCAAAATCGAAGGAGGAGTCCTCTATCTATCACAACCAAAAGCTATGTTAAAGATCAAGTACTTTGGACATGTCCTAAATGACAATGAATTGAGGAGTCGAGCTCAACTTCAAGCTACCAGATTGATGAGGAGTTATCAAGGGAAGTTGATTGTTGTGTAACTGTGATGAACAAGTCATAGTGCTTGATTTGGGTGATCTTTGATAGAGGACTCATGGTTTCTACCCAGTTAGGGGTTTTCCATGTTGAAAAACCTCCTGTATTTGTGTTTGATCTTATCTCTTTTCTTTGCATCACAGTTAAATACTTAGAGCTCATAGTCACTTATTCTTTGGACTGCACCTACACAATTGCCTATCTTGTGTTGGACGTTTTTCCTGTTAGAGTTTCTCTCTTGACAGCTTTGTTTTTGTGATATTTCTCTTCCCTACCGTCTTAGAAACTGTTTGTGGGTTAAGCTAGGAGATTACTAGGGGTTTTATAGTTACAATACTCACTATCATATTCATCCAAAATTAACGTTAGGTGAACGAAGTCGTTGTAGGGATCGATGTCCTCATGGTTGTCGTCGTCGTGGTGGCAGACCGTTTGTGTCTTTCGGTGGACTCGGTGTTAGAGACATCGTGTTGTGGCAGAGAGCGTTACACATGCGGAGAGCGGCTAGCTTGATAAATGATCGGACTTCGATATGGGTTGTTATGACGAGAGACAAGTATGGCTGGACTAGATCCCTACCACCGATGGTATGTAGGCGTCCATGTTCTCCTCTCTGGATATCCATGGTGGTTTGTTGTTCACACCGGCTCCTAACTACAATTTAAATCCTTTGGAGGATTAGTGGTGCGGCGAAGGACCTTTCTCTTCTCGGCCAACAATGTTGAGAGTTGGAGGTACCTTGGAAGGTGCAAGCCTGGGCAGCCTAACCTTGGAAGGTGCAAGCCTGGGCAGCCTAATGAGCAATAGCGATTGGTGCATGGAGAAGGTTTTCACACCCCGATCTAGAAAACCCATCCAGGCCAAGGCGTGAGGGTTCCTACTCTACTCAATTATCACTGTAGCATTTATAAAAAAAAAAACAACTAACTAACAATTGATCTAGGGTCAATATAAAATTTCAATTATAATTCAAGATTCTGATACAATATTTAATCCTCAAAATCCTTATAGAAGGAAATTATACACTTAAATAATTCATCAAGATCGAATGAACCCCAAGTCCTCGAACACCTCAAAAGCTGACGCACCATCGTCTGCCTGTCCAGTTGGGATCTACAGAAGAAGAGCTGACGTCTGCACTTGCAACATGCAGCCCGGGTAGGAATGAGCAATAAGCTCAGTAGGATTCTATGCTACGACACTCGCAAAGAAAGGAGGGAACACAACAGTGTCGTCCTCAAGCAAAGCCTGTGTGTGCACACGGGCCCCATAACCCCACTGCATGTCCCTGTGAGCAAGAAACCAACACTGTTGTCTCACAAGCAGTAAACAGATACTACTGGCGGGAATCCAACCCGCTGAGTAGGTACACTCTCTACCCAAGAGACATGGATCCCCAGATACCGGCTACACCTCAGAACCAGGCTCGAGGTCGATACGACCACTAAACCTCAATCAACAATTGCAGCCAACTTGTCACACCCCGACCCAGAAAACCCATCTAGGACGAGGCGTGAGGGTTCCTATCACTATTCACATCCAACTGGCGCGATATATTTGTGGAAAACAGAGATAAACTTAAACAATTTAACTTCCAGAGATAAACTGTAATTCAATTTATAAAAACATCAAGTTGTACTGTTTAAACATCTTATACAATTTCTTAGCAAACTCCAAGGGAAAGATATTATACATATAATGCAAAAATCCTCGAAAGATGCTTATAATATACAAAACTATCAAAAGTACAACAATCGTCCTGTAGCAACCTCAAATGCCTCTGGAAGAACTGGCGTCTGCACCTGCAAACGCAGCCCAGGTAGGAGTGAGCGATAAGCTCAGTAGGGTTCTACTCTACGGCACACTGAAAAGAGGAAAACAACAACAGTGATGTCTCCCCGCTCAAGCCTAAAGAATGCCACGGGGTCCCACAACCCCTATCGACTCCCCAAGGTATCCTACTCTTCTCAACCGACCACGCTGGGAACATCAATCAACACGCTGGGAGGAACAAGAACCAGAACTAGTAGGACCACCCTTACCCAGCAGGAAACCACTGCCTAGGGACCATGTCATGGACATCGACGACCATCCTTAGCACTCGGCCTTGGAGAAACAACACGACCTCTAAACCTCAAAGGAATGATCATAGCCAACTATAACACATCCTCGATAACATGAGATTCAAATTATACAATCACGCCCTAATCCTTACTACCCAGCCGCGGTCCTAAGGCTAGATCCGAGCTACCCTAGAGCCTTGGATCGGCGATCAACCCATCGCCCACCTAACCTGATATGCCTCTAATGCATACAGTGCATGAACCTATGCAAACATCTATCCTAGATGCCTCTATATGCCACAACATATATTATAGGTTCAACAGTTATACAATAGCCCTGGGCACTCGCTGGCAACGGGCTAAGGTTCCACAATACCATGTTAGCTAGCACTCATAGCTGGCTAATGGCTAGGCAACCAATAAGCATTTAAACTACTATCCAACCAAGTATTTAAATGCAAGTGAAACCGTAAGTTCGCCAAAAAGGGAAAGTAAATGATTCAATTCTCAATCTCGATAGAAATCCCTTAAAAGCCCCGTGATAACAACGTGCATGCTTCCTAACATGATTGGACATCTATCATGAATGAAAACCAATCAAAGGAAACCAGAAAACACTGCTCAGGGGCTCACGGTCAATGCGACGGTCGATCCAACGGTCAATCGTGAGGCCACGGTCGATCCGACGATCGACCGTGAGACCAAAATGAGAAAAAACACAAGGGCCACGGTCGATCGAGACATCGATCCTGGGAAGCCAAAAGGGAGACGGAGTCTCACGGTCAATGCGACGGTCGACCGTGAGGTGAAATGGAAAAAGGGAAGGACCCGCAGTCGATCGGAATATCGACCCTGGATGACCCAAAACGAGATAGAGCCTGACGGTCGACTGTGAGGCCAGGAAGAAGCGTGTCAACGCTTGACGGTCGACCGTCATACCTAGTGCACAGTTCCTTAGAACAGTGCTGGAAATCCAATTTCTTGGATTTGAACTATCAAATCTTATTGGAAAATAATGAAACTTTGCAGACATGCATAATAAATGATGGGGAAGCTATTGGTACGAAGAAAACACGATTTTTATGGTTAAATCTTAAATCTAGGTCTCAATGGCCGAAAACCGACAAAATGCCGATAATATGGAAATAATCCGATAAAATACGAAAACCAAGAGGTAGAGCTACTCTAAACATGCTATAACACCCATATATTAAGTTACACAACATTCTACTAAGTACTCCTACATCGAAATCACAATAAACCTATCCTAGGAGAACCCGATCACAAGATCGAGATAGAAACACCTACTTGATCAAGCAGGGCAGCTCCTCCACGCGTCCAACAAGCTTAACTGCCAAGATCTACTCCTCGAAGATCACGCCTCCAAGCCCTAGCTCAGCCGGTAAGAGAGAGAAAGAGGGTCAAGGTATTTATAGAAATCAAAACCGATCTCGGTCGTCCAATTCGATCTTTCTCGATCGAGCTCCGATCTTCCGATTGAATGTACCCTTAAGGTTCTAATCAATCACATACATCAATCCAAGGCAGTGTGTGCAACACGGGTGTGAATCTGACCACCAGGGAGCATATTTACCAAAATGCCCCTTGGTCAAAACTGCCATACGATCATCCGATCGTACCCGAGACGGAACCAAACCAATCGAAAAACAGCCCTCGACCCACGCGGTCGAGCCAGGTCAGAGGGATGGGCCCTCACACAACTAAACAGTCACCTCGAATCATCAGATTATTAAAATACATTAAATCCTAGACCTTGCTACCCAGCCTCGCCCCTAAGGCTAGATCCGAGCTATCCGAGGCGGATAGCTCGGATCAGCGATCAACCCATCGCGCACGTCCTATCCTCTATGCATCTAATGCAAACAGATGTGTAGTATGCTCATGCACAAACAGAAGTGTAAGCATGCAACAAGATGTCAGATAAAACACAAGTTCGGGCGTAGCCTATAGCTTGCCAAGGGTATTCATAGCATCGGTCTAGAATAAAGCAGAAGAAGTTGGCACTCATGCCTACAAAGGGGATACAACCCTAGCTAAATTATCAAACAGCTGACAACAATATAATAATACTTTAATGAAAGCTGAGGGCGTACTTAAGGCCCACTTATTATACACATCCCAGGGGAGGCGCAACTCCCCTAGTTCAACCAGAAACCATGCACGGGCTTAAAATAATATATATCCAAGATATCATTGAAATAATCGATTTATAGAAATCAAACCAATTATATCACGATACTCGAAAATTCATATCGTTCAATCTAGCCGTCCAATTGATATGAAACTTGATATGCCCACTCAATAGCATACCTCGAATCACATATCCAAAAACTGGATCGATTGGATAAATGAAAATAGGTCAAACCCTACAATTTCAGTAAAATCTCAGATTTGATAAACTAATCAACATCCTATTGAAAATAACTTGGATAAAACCAAACTTTTCATATCTCTTCCAAAGATCATCAAGATCATCCCCTCCAAAACTCAGCTCAATTAAAAATAGAAAAGCCACTTAAATCCTCAATTTAAACCAACTGCCCTGTTACAGCACAGACAGCCTATTTATTTCACCAGAAATTCTACGTAGATCTAACAATTATGTACTTAGTTGGAAATGTAATCTGTAATCTAATGCAGAGATCTACAACTTTCATGTAGAACATAAACTGAGATCATGCACACAAAGCATGAAAAACAAGCCAGAACACAGCTGTTCTGCTAGAACAGAAAATCCGGGAAATAGATCAAGGAAAAACCCACTTAAATCCGGCTTAAATCCAACCAAAATCTAATCAAGCTTCAAACAGATATTAATCATATCTAGGATAACCATATAGCATGGATTGATCAGCAATATAGGCGATGAAACAAAGAAGAACACCTAAACAAGCCCTAGGGTTAGAATCCCACCTTACTACGCTTAATCCACGTTTAATCCTCGATTAAACCGTCCAAGGGAGGTATGGATCTGCTTTTCCCCTTGCTGGAGACGTCCCCAAGCCTCTAGATCGAGCTCTCACGGATCCAAGGAAAGGTGATGAGAAGAGAAGAAAAATAAGAAAACAGAGGCGGTTCGCGAGCTACTTATAGGCCCGAGTCCGATCGGTTGCTCCCAGAGCAATCGATCGGCCTAGGTCGGTTCACGTCCTTATCCAGACACGTCGGAGGCGGTGCCGACCTTGAATCTGACTGATCGCTCCCTGGAGCGATCGATTGGTTTGGGATGGCAACTATCCTAAAGACAGCTTTCGTGCGCCCGAACTCAGATCTTTCAATCCCAAGTTCGCTATGTGTGTAAATCACGGGTGTGAAACCAACCGATAAGGCGTAATTTACCAAATTTCTCTTGGGGTCTTTGCGATCAACACGTTCACGGAACAAGGCCAAACGGGCCAGACCCTCGACAAAACGTGGTTGGACCGCGTTGGAAGAACGGGTCTTCACAACCTATCACCCTTAAAGGAATTTCGTCCCGAAATTCGATAAGGGTAGGGCCGAAAACAACAAAAAGGGAGCAAGCATACCTGCACAAGACAAGAAGGTTAGCAAGCTCACAACATGAGCGACCACACAAACAAAAGGGCACCAATGCCCACAATAGCCACAGAACACAGGAGACACGCCTTGGGGTAAGAACCACCCACTTTGGACACTCTGCACACGCGCCTCCAGTGCTCCCAAGTTACACCCCACAACACCTTTGCACCTCCGAAGGACTAACACTGATGAAATTGTCCTGTCTCTCGAGACTGGTTTCTCCTATCAAGCATCTAAACTGGCTGCTTTCTGTGCAATGCATCTAGCCCATGCTCGAATCATCACCCTCGATGATTCCGGATGAAACTGAATGACGTCTCCTTGGCGCTAAAGTTGCCAAACTGACATCTGCATCACTTACACTTGCTCTAAGCACGTCACCGGAGATCTAAATGGTCCTCTCTGACCGTCTATCTATTTGTACCGTGAGTTGCTTTGCTAGAATCTGTTCGTGATCCTGGAATCATGGCATGAGGTGATGGGAGCTGGAACACCGTACAAATCCAATCACCTCTCTGACAAGCAAATGACCAAACTACTCTACGCCGTCCGTACTCCTCCAAGGTAGGTGATGAGTCACTAAATATTCATGATTAAACCCCTTAATTTACCTTTGTTAGCCCAAGAGTGTTTGTATTTGATAGTTTGTTAGTTGATTTCAGGTTTAACGAAGATTCAAGTAAGAAAATACAGAAAAAGACTAATATGTTGAAATTACGCCGCTTTGCTGTCAGTTTGAAACGAATTCGCCAAAATCTCTAGATAAATCCTCAATTCCTGAAATTTTGAGGACTCCTAGAGGACATCACGACGAACTTTCATGTTGGACACTTTGCGAGATTCCTGACATATTAATAGCAGTTTTGAAGACTATGAAGATAAATGGATGTTGGGAAACTGGTCCGTCGACGTTCAGGAGAATATTCTCCAACTATTCCAGATAAGCCCGAATATTATGAAATATTTGATATAGGACAGAAGACTTCCTAATCTACATCTTTTGTGTTGGACTTGTTTTCAAATTACGGCTTGATTGGAACCAGTTGCGACCGGAATAGACTGTCAGGAATTAATCCAGGAAATCCGAGTTGTAATAGAAGTCCAACTTACCCAAAACCCTAATTTCGGGAGTTCTCTTATAAATAGGGTTATTCCATCCGAATTTCTCATCTTTTAGGGAGAAAAATCAAAGAGAAAAAGGAGAAGGCTAGGGTTTGAAAACGGAGATCTTTCCACAGGGATTGATGGCTTCCTTGCCAACACCTATGGAGCTTTCCCAAAAGATGAGTAGCTAATTTCTATAATTAGGGATCTCATGAAACCCTAGTGTAGCTTTTTGTATTCTTTGGTTTGAATCTTGTATTCTTCTCAATACATGATCCTATGAATTTTCTTTTTATTATTAATAGAGTTGAAAAGAACAGGGTTCCCTTGACGTATTATTAGTCCTACATGATTTATGTGATTGATTATAGATATTCATAGGATGGTTTTCATGTGATTTATGGTTTGATAGTGAGATAGGCTATGCTAAGCTAGGATAGATTGTGCCAAGATCATTAGGAGTAGTATAACTTAAAGTAATTATAGGCCGAAGACAATCTATGCAAAGAAAGATAGGGTATATCGTTAGGAACATAAATATTATTTAAGGGATTCATATGAGTTTGCAGCCATATGATCCATATGTTTAGAGAAGGAGACAAGAGGATAACTGAAGAATACATAAGGTGAAACTAAGGTGGATTGAGTAATCCCTAGGTATTTCTCTTAGTGATTTAACAACAACTTTTACTTTCTTTTCTTATTTAGCTTTAGGTAATTCAATCTTATAATTACTACTTTTGCTTAGTTTTAGAGTTTTGAGAATTGATTTTGGTTTCCAACGTTTTTCCTGTGGATCGACTCTGGACTTCACCACTAATCTACCCTGTAGGATAGTGATAGAATAAGGAATATATTTTGATTGAGGTTTGCTGGGCTTTAACGACACGCTTTATGAATGATCTGTTTTTGGCGCGGTTGCCGGGGAATTCGACGGTTGATTGATTGATTTTATTTTGACTCTTTTTCTTTGCTTAGTTAGGTTTTTAGCTTTATAATTTTTGCCTTTCTTTATTTTACACTTTTTAGGATTTATCTGACATTTTCTGGAATTTTCACAGCATTAAAACAAAATTTTTCAGGGAGGGAGAAGCCTGCTCGCCGCCTGGAGCAATTGGTCGGACTTGAATCCGACTGATCGGAACTGTGCAATTTTCTTTTGTTGTTGTGGTGAACGATCGATCACCCAGACCACCGATCAATCGTCTAGAAATCGATCGATCGGCAATATCGCCAATCAATCGTCCACGTGACATTTAGGTACGCCTTCTAACCAGCAACTTTTGAATTTTTTGTTGTTGTAGTATTCCGGGTTTTTCCCTCTCCTTTGAAACTTCTGTTTTCTTTTTCTTTTTATTTCTGGGGTGTGCATGAACCTGTATGCAAGGTAGAAGGGCCTTGAATTTTCCTTTGACACCTTTTGACCCTAATCTTGAAATCCCTGATTTACCTCCTGATTCTTTCTACACAATGACTTTAGCTGCAGAAAATAATAGTGGAAACGGTGGGGGAAATGGGAACCACAATAACAATAGAGAAGTCCCTATTATGAATCACTTTCTGCCTGGACCTTATACTTATACCTCCTGTATTAACCCACCTGCCATTATTGCCACACACTATGAGATTAAACCCAACTGGATTATAGCGTTACCATCTTTTTATGGGTGTGAGAATGAGGATCCTTATGCACAAGTAGCCAACTTCCTTGAAATTCTCTCAATGTTTTAAACTTGAGCACTTTAACGATGATGCCTTTAGAATAAAGCTTTTCCCCTTCTGATTAAAAGATAAAGCTAAACATTGGCTTCAAACCCTAGCACCAAATTTGATTTCGACATGGGACCAACTTCAGGATGCCTTTCTTAAGAAATACTTTCCCATCATCAAAACCCAAAATTATCGTACCATGATTATCTCTTTTAAGCAAAACGAGGATGAGCTTTTTCATGAGACTTGGGAAAGATTCAATGACCTCTTGAGAGGATGTCCTCATCATGAGGTACCCGAATGGCAGCTAGCCCATTCATTCTATAACGGTCTCAATGATCGAGATAGAAATATCGTCGAAGCTTGCTGCGGGGGTGTTGTTCTTAGTAAGTCTTGGACTGAGCTTTGGGAGATATATAATAATCTTGCTGAGAACTCACAACATAATGCCTCAATTTATAGGAATCAACCTACCACTGTTCGTAATTCTAGTGGAACTCATGAAATTTCTGATCTTCAAGGTCTCTTCGCACAAGTAGCCTTCCTAACTAAAGATTTGAATCGGTTGAAAACATGTCAATCTTTGGGTCAATCTTTTGCTCCTACACCATTTCAGACTCCACCTGAGACATGTGCCCTCTGCTCTAGTCCTCAACATCATATCACTGATTGTCACTTAGCCCCCAACTTTCCTGACTTTGTTCAGGAACACGTTCATGCAACATATGGCTTCTCTAAACCCCAACCCAATCCTCATTCCAATGCCTATGATTCTGGTTGGAGAAATCATCCTAACTTGAGTTGGACACCACCACAGTCAGGAACCTTTCTAAGGCAGAGTAATTCCCTTAATGCTCCCTCAAATCGGTACCCATCTATACCCTCTGTAAACCCAAACTCTGGGTACTCTGCACCATATCAACAGACTGCACCTCCACAAGCACCCTCTGAACCGACTTTGAGCACAATCATGACTACTCTTGCAAACACGAGTGCTAGCATGAATAACATGAATGCTAACATGTCTGAGCTTAAGAGTGAAATGTCTTTGATGAGGAATGAGCAATTATTCCTAAGAAATGATGTTAATTCTCATGCACAATCTATATCCAAATTAGAGGCACAATTAGGGCAACTAGCTAACACAGTAGTTAAGAGAGAGGAGGGCCAATTACCTAGTCAACCTGTTACTAATCCTAAGAGTCAGCATTATGTAGAAAGCTCAAACTTACAAAGTGCTAAAGCTGTAGTGACCCTTAGAAGCGGCAAAACTATAGATAATAAAGTAGACGAACCAACCGGTCCGACCGATCGATCGGCAGAGGAGACGATCGATAGTTTACCCTGTCATTACTCTCATATACTACCTGAATATGATCCATCTGCTTCTAGGGAGCCTGATCCTGCTAGATATGTGCCCAAAGTACCTTTTCTCATGCACTTATAGATCCATCCTCCAGACCCAATAAGAAATCATATGTAGAGGAAATCTAAGAGATATTCAAGCGAGTAAATATCAACATACCACTTTTAGAGGCCATTCGACAATTTCCTTCCTATGCAAAATTTCTGAAAGACCTCTGTACCAAAAAACACAAATAGGTCTCTAAGAAAATATTTCTGACTGAACATGTCGGTTCGATCCTGAAGTATGACACTCCACCAAAACATAAGGATCCAGGCACCGCAACTATTTCTTGTTGCATAGGAGACTATCGTATTGATGGTGCCCTTCTTGATCTTGGTGCTACTGTTAATTTGCTGCCATACTCCTTATATCAGAAATTTAGCATGAATGATTTCAAACCTACGACAGTAACCCTTCAGTTGGCTGATAGATCCATCAAGACACCGCGAGGTATCTTGGAGGATGTGTTGGTTAACGTCGATAGCTTCTTCTTTCCGGTTGACTTTATTGTCTTGGACATAGAGCCCGGCGTTCTTTGCAAGAAATCTGTCACACCCCGACCCAGAAAACCCATCCGGTCCGGGGCGTGAGGCGACTAAACCTATTTCTGAAATCAAACGGCGAGAGTCTCCCCTGTATTTCCTCAATTTGATCCATGTGCAATTTACAATTTCACCACAAACTTAAAAGAATAAATAAAACAATTCTACATTTATCATTTCACTTACTGACACATGTTCTGTACAACATCTATTTATACAATAATTCCACCAACCCTCATCACATAAATTAATACAGATAATCAAATCTTCGAAGAGGGAAATTATATATTTAATCAAAATGCAAATGTACAACTATTAATAAAAGGGAAACTCCAGGTCGTCAAATACTCCTCGAAACTCCAAGTCCGTGATCACCTCGAGAACGGCGCGCCAACACCCAGAAGATCACCTGAAAGGAAAGGACTGCATCGACCTGCATCGCCGATGCAGCCCAGGTAGGAGTGAGCAACAAAGCTCAGTAGGGTTCTACATTATTCTACGACACACTGAAGGGAGGAAAACAACAACTGTGTTGTCTCTCCGCCTAAGTCTAAGGAATGCCAAGGGTCCCATTGTTGATCCTTACCTTGTTTTGATGATGCCAATATACATTAAATGATAAAATATATGTTTAACATTTATTACCCCTTTAATTGAAAATCTAAAATTCAATATTTAAGTCATTTTTGTACCGACGGTCGATGCAAGGATCGACCGTGGGAATGTGGTGGTCGATCCATGGATGGACTGTGGTGAATGTTTCATACTTGGCTATATGCGTATTGGCTCACGGTCGATCGGTGCATCGACCGTGGGAAGTGTTTTTCTTCACAGAGCCCGACGGACGATGCGACGGTCGATGCGGCGGTCGACCGTGGCGCATTAATGAAGAATGTGAAGATGCGACGGTCGATCGGTGCATCGACCCTGGGAAGCATTTTTCTTCACAGAGGCTGACGTGCGATGCGATGGTCGATGCGGCGGTCGACTGTGGCGCATATATGAAGAAAAGTCAAGGAGCGATGGTCGATCCGAGCATCGACCCTGGGAAGCGACCTTCTCAACTGAAGCTCACAGACGATGTGATGGTCGATGTCACGGTCGACCGTGAGCGTGACGGACGATGCGTGGATCGATCGTCGAGCAAAAAGGCTGAGTTTTTTATACGTGACGGACGATGCATGGATCGACCGCTAGCAGCGCGCAGAGTAAAAAACTAGCCGTTGGAGAGTTGCAGGGAGCCGTTGAGGCTCCTTGTTGAGCTGGTTGAAGCCCATCTATAAGTAATTCCATCATGTAAACTTGCCATAACTTTTATCATTATTATTGAGATCATTTGAGCAAGTTCTAGGAAAGATTTCTACTTATTCTCTTTGAGCTAAAACCTTTGTAAACCTTGATGAGTGCATGAAAGTGCACTCTGAACAACCTTAAAACCATCTCAATTGCTATATCTTTACCCTTAATTAACTTCTTTAGCACTACTTTTATACTTTTATGTGCTTCACATAGTTGTTTGGAAAATGCAGGAAATTGGAGCTAAAAGAAGCTGAAAAGAGTATATGGATCAACTTCAAAATTTAATCTGTACCTGCTCATGAAGAACCAGATGATGTTTCATATATGGTTGGAAAGCTCTTGAAGTTTAGATTCTGGAGAATTTTATGGTTCGTGATTCCGAGTTTCCTAGAGGAAGTTACAACATTTTTCGTACCAGTGCGCAGTGCTGAGTGAATAGTGACGGTCGACCGTCGCATAATCCGTGGCATCGACCGTCGCGCCCGAAAATCATCACGGTCAACCGTGAGACCCTCAAGGTCGACCGTCAAATCGTCAGGGTCGACCGTGGAGCCCGAAAATCATCACGGTCGACCGTCAGATGCTCACGGTCGACCGTCACATCGACCGTGGCATCGACCGTCAGCCTCTGTCGAAGAAAACACTCCTCAGGGTCGATGCAATGATCGACCGTGGCATCGTCCGCGGGTGTATAACGGGTTTAAACTTAACCCGAGTTTGCTAATTCTTGGACCCTATAAATATGAAACTTAGGGTTACTCAAAGGGGACTTCTTGGACGTTTTTGGAGGCTCTTTCTGGACGTTTTCCAAAGGAAGAAGATGAAGACATCTCCATCCATGGCCGAGTAATCTGCGGGCATGGCGGACGAATGATCTAGCGAGGATTAGGGTTTCTTCTCCAACAATGGTTCATAGTTTTTAATCTTCATTGTTAAACTCTTTTCTATGTATTGGATCTTCAAATATTATTTTCAGATTATAGATTTCTATGTGGATGATTAATATTATGAATCCAGTCATGCTTCTTTCATGATCTTATAATCCCATAGTCTTCTCTTTTGATTCTCCTACCGAGTCTTGCGAGACCTTTGCTATGCAATGCCCGTAGTGACAACTGGTATTGTGTATTCTTAGGGATCTGGTAAGACAAGGTTGGGGCTCTATTCGTGGAATCTTTGCTATGCATTGCCGATTGTGAGAGTTGGTATTGTGTATTCTTAGAGATCTGGTTAGATAGAGTTAGGGCTTTGTCCCGATGAACTTTTGCTGCGCGTTGCCTGTAGTGACAGCCGGTATCGTGTATTCTTAGGTTTGGGTTGGATGAAGTTAGAACTATAACAAGGAAGAATCAATTATAGGAAGAGACATTTATATTTTATCAGATTCATAATTCTATATCTTCCGGTTAAGGTGATTGGGATGTGAATCCCTTAACTGAGTATTATATGAACCATTGAGAAGAGAAGAACCTAAATCCGAGAGAAGTGATTCCTGAAGCCTAGCCTCATTCAAATCCTGATTTCTTTCGTTAACTTTATCTCATTATTACATCTACGATCTACTTTCTTAACTTTAACGTTCTTGTTTGTCTTCAATTCATTGTTATTCGCGTTTCTGGATCTTTCGTGCTTGTCTCTTTGTGGGTTTGACCTCTCTTATGCTGTACTGCACCGCTGTGCATGACACATTTGAGCGACATCAAAAATTGGCGCCGTTGCCGGGGAGACGGTTCAGAAAAGCGCCAGAATCAGATTACAGTGATTGTAGACACCAAAAGCGGTAACTTCGTTCATTTTCTTTAGTCTTTATTTCTTTATTTTGGTTTTGATTTTTTCTTCTCTATTAAGATTGTTTTCTTTTTATTCGGTTTTAGTTAGTAAGCTTAGTTTCAATTATTGTTTTTGCTTATTTTCTTTAGTTGGTTTGCATCTTTTGGATTGGGTGTTTGTTGGTGTATGCCTCGGTATAGAGACGAACTAGGCAGATTTGCTAGACGTCCCGAGGGTGATTCTGAAACTTCTGATAGTGAGACATATATTGCTGATCTCTTTGACGCACAGTAACAAACTTCACATCATACTTTCATTATGACTGAGCACGAGGAAGAACAAGCTCCTAGGAGTTTGCAAGAATATTTGCATCCTACTCGCACTGCTACACCTTCAAGCACCATGTTTCCACCTAATGCGGCACATGTTGACTTTAAACCTGGTATGATTCAATTGCTTGCAACCTTTCATGGGTTGGAAAATGAAAATCCATATGTGCATATTAGGGAGTTTGAGGAAGTAGTAGCAACCTTCCATAGCCAACCAGGTGCACTAGATATGATCCGACTTAAGTTTTTTCCCTTCTCACTGAAGGATAGAGCGAAGAGTTGGTTATATTCCTTGAGGCCACGATCTATAGGATCTTGGGCTGAAATGACACATACATTTTTCAACAAGTATTTCCCACAGCACAAAACCAATGCACTTAAGAGACATATTTCGATCTTCACACAGAAGGATAGTGAAACTTTGTATCAGGCGTGGGAACGATTTAAAGACATGTTGAATTTATGTCCTCATCATGGATATGAAAGTTGGCGTCTTGTTAGTTATTTCTATGATGGTTTAACTGTTAGAGAACGTCAATTTGTTGAGATGATGTGCAATGGTGAATTTTTGCAAAAAGATCCTGATGCAGCAATTGAATACTTGACTGAGCTTGCTGAGAAAGCTCATACATGGACTGGGCCGAGCGCAACAGATAATACCAGCAGAGCCAAACCACCATCGCAACAACAAGGTGGAGAAGTATATTATCTACGCGAGGAAGACGCACTCAAGGCTAAAGTGGAGAGTCTAACAAGGGAGCTGGAGCTATTAAAGACCAAAGATATGATGGCTGCCCGAACCTCTCCATACAATGAACGTACAAGGCCGGTTGGGCCGTGTGCGATCTGTCAAGGTGTGGACCACCAGATTGATGATTGCCCCAGCTATGCTGAGATGAGAGGTGTGTACGACGAGCATTGCAACGCTGTAGGTGTATTCAGG
Organism: Narthecium ossifragum; assembly: GCA_963920575.1. NCBI lineage: Eukaryota > Viridiplantae > Streptophyta > Magnoliopsida > Dioscoreales > Nartheciaceae > Narthecium > Narthecium ossifragum. The sequence goes on along the minus strand of OY986964.1, from coordinate 20,074,174 downwards.
AGGCCGTATACTCCCTATTCAGAGACGTATAATCCAGGATGGCGAGAGCATCCGAACTTCAGCTGGAAGTTGAACGCTCCACAGAGCAACGTGCATCATCAACCGCCACCTAATAAGTCTTTTTCTAACCCTCCTTATAATACATCTGGTTTTCCTAGGCCTACATTTAATGACAATTTACAGGAACTGAAATCTATGATTGTGCAGGAATCTAAGGAAAGGAAGGAGGATATTCAAGAGATCAAGAGCCAGATCACGAAGCTGATCAACTCTTTGAGCGTGCATGAACGAGGGAAGTTCCCAGCTCAACCTCAACAAACACAGGTATCTAGTGCTGAGCAAAATAATGTGAAGGAGATGAATGCCGTAACTACAAGAAGCGGAAAAACAACAAAAAACCCTTCACAAGAGCCCACCGAACCTCCTATTGTTGTTGAAGAAGAGGGCCGGATTGATGAGAACCATGTAGAGACCGATCATTCAGATGGCCCTACACCAGGTGACTTTCAGGTACGTGTCCCTTTCCCTCATGCATTGAAATCCACTAAATTTACTATGGAGCCCAACAGCGAGATTTTGGAGCATCTTCGGCAGGTTAAGGTAAACCTTCCTCTTTTGCATGTTATTAAGCAAATTCCTACATATGCTAAAGTGATTAAAGATTTATGCACTATGAAGAGAAGACATCATGTAAAGAAAACTGCATTTTTAACAGAGCAGGTTAGTGCACTTCTTCAGCACAGGATTCCTCCTAAATATAAGGATGCTGGCTGTCCTACTGTGTCTTGTTTCATTGGAGAGCATGAAGTAGGACAAGCTTTATTAGATCTTGGTGCAAGTGTCAATTTAATGTCATATTCTGTTTACTTGCAACTTGGTTTAGGATAGATTAAGTCAACATCTGTGGTTTTGCAATTGGCAGATAGATCCACGAAGACTCCACGAGGAGTAGTAGAGGATGTGCTTGTTCAAATAGATAAATTTTATTATCCTGTTGATTTCTTAGTCTTCGATACTCAGGCTATAGTAACTGCTGATTATAGGATTCCCATTATCTTAGGTTGACCGTTTCTTGCTACTGCTAATGCTATAATTAATTACAGGAATGGCTTAATGAAGTTAACTTTTGGAAATATGACTTTAGAAATTAATGTTTTTAATGTTGCTAAGCAGCCTGATGAGGATGATGAATGCCAGCTGACTTACCAGATTGATTTGCTCACTGAAGAGGAGTTTGCTACCACTAAAATTAATTCTCTTGAATTAGATTTGGATGAAAATGTTGATGTTGATGGTATGTGTAAAAATTTGAAACATTGTTCCTTTGCAGGTCCATGGAATCCAAAGTTTGAAGAATTGCCAAAAAGAGGACAGCCACCAACACCATCATCCATAGAGCCGCCCAAGCTGGACTTGAAGCCACTTCCTCAAGGATTGAAGCATGCCTATCTTGGTCCAGCTGATACATACCCAGTTATTATTTCTTCAGCATTAACTGCAGAGCAAGGTGAGCAATTACTTAGCGTTTTAAATGAGCATAAATCAGCTATTTGATGGAGCATAGCAGATCTGAAAGGTATTAGTCCCTTGATATGTTCCCATATGCTTAATCTTGAACATGGGGTTGTACCTCGTAGGGATCATCAGCGTAGGTTGAACCATACAATGAAAGAGGTAGTAAAAACTGAAGTGTTGAAATTATTAGATGCAGGGATTATCTATCCTATTGCTGATAGCAAATGGGTGAGCCCTACGCAGGTTGTACCTAAAAAATCTGGTGTCACCGTTGTTAAAAATGAAAGTGGAGACTTTGTCCCCACTAAATTGGTGACAGGATGGCGTATGTGTATAGATTATAGAAAATTGAATGCTGCCACCCGTAAGGATCATTTTCCATTGCCTTTTCTAGACCAGATTTTAGAAAGAGTAGCTGGACATCCTTTTTATTGTTTTCTTGATGGTTATTCTGGATATTATCAGATTAAGATTGCTTTAGAGGACCAGGAAAGAACTACTTTTACTTGTCCTTTTGGTACTTATGCTTTCCGTAGAATGCCAATTGGATTATGTAATGCTCCTGCTACTTTTCAGCGTTGTATGATGAGTATGTTTGCTGATATGATCGAGGAATGTATGGAAGTATATATGGATGACTTGACTGTATTTGGTAATACTTTTGATGCATGCTTGCAAAACTTAAAGAGAGTCTTGAGCAGGTGTGAGGAGAAGAACCTTGTGCTTAATTGGGAAAAGTGTCACTTCATGGTGCCCTCAGGCATTGTGTTGGGTCATATTGTCTCATCCAAAGGCATTGAGGTAGATCGATCAAAAATCGATCTCATCTCAAATCTTCCTGTGCCAAAGACTGTTAAAGATGTTAGATCCTTTCTAGGGCATGCTGGTTTTTACAGGAGATTCATTCAAAATTTTTCTGCCATTGCTCGTCCTTTATGTAATCTTTTGATAAAGGATACCCCTTTTGAGTGGACTATTGATTGTCAGAAGGCTTTCCAAGCCTTGATTGATAAATTGACTTCCGCACCTATTGTGCAACCACCCGATTGGAGCCTTCCTTTTGAATTGATGTGTGATGCAAGTGATTTTGCTGTGGGAGCTGTTTTAGGACAGCGAAAAGATGGTAAACCTCATGTTATTCATTATGCTAGCCGAACCTTGAATAATGCACAGATGAATTATTCTACCACTGAGAAAGAACTATTGGTTATAGTCTTTGCATTAGATAAGTTTCGTGCTTATTTGATTGGTTTTCCTATCTCTATTTTCACTGATCATACCGCGCTCAAGTACCTTCTCACCAAGAAGGATGCTAAAGCGCGCCTAATTCGTTGGATATTAATCTTACAGGAATTTGATATCTCCATCAAAGATAAAAAGGGCGTGGAGAACGTTGTCGCTGATCACATATCAAGGTTGATGGTGGAAGTAGCGGAAAATGAGCCACCAATTATGGATGACTTCCCTGATGAGCAACTCTTTTCAGTTGCACGGCTGCCCTGGATCTTCAAGGCAAAGACAAAGGCCTACCATGACAAGAAGATCCTGCGGAAGACGTTTACAGTCGGACAGCAAGCTTATCTGTATGACGCACGACTGCATCTCCATCCTGGGAAGTTGCGATCACGCTGGACAGGCCCCTTTACTGTTAGCAGAGTCTTTGATTATGGGGCTGTGGAAGTTGAAGACCCAAAGGATGGGAGGCTGTTTAAGGTTAATGGACAGCGGTTGAAGCCGATTCCAGAGAAAGCGGACCCTGAGGAGCACACCGTTTCTCTCGTAGACCCTGTCTACGAGGGATGATCTTTCTCCTATCTATCATTTCCCTTTTTGATTAGGTTAGGTTATGTTAGTTTATTTGCTTTCATTCTCATTTGCTTTTGTTTGCTATTTTATGTTTTTAGGATGCCTGCACTTTCATCTTCCTTGCTTGTGAACTTCGGCTACAATGGACAGCCCTGTGTAAGATTTCAGATATTCTGTCAGGTGACCTCGCTCTTATTTCGATTTCCTATTTTTCTGCTATATATGAAAATTCAGCCAACACCCTGCTATTTATTTACATGATTAGCATACATTGAGGACAATGTGAATTTCAGGTTGGGGGGTGTAAGCATGCATAACCTTATGCATGCTACCTTTTGAGTTTAATAGTGTTGAATTGATTATGTTACTAGAAATTGTACATGAGCTAAAATTTTTATATTTATTATGCATGTTGCTTTCATATGGATTGACCAATACATTGATTGCATGCGTGATAACCTGAAAGTATAACATCATGTGATTCACACACGAACACTTTATGTGCAGTGGTAATTATACTCACTAGAGGAATGAGCATGCTATTGTCAATCGAGACCATGATTTCAACATTAGCTAGTGTTGAGTATTACATGCAGAAAAAAAAAGAGAAAAAGTTCTGGAGCTTGATCAAGCTGTGCCTAAACAGTAGCTAGTGTTGAGTATTGCATGCAGAGAGAAAAAAAAAGAGAAAAAGTTCTGGAGCTTGATCAAGCTGTGCCTAAACAACTATTAAGTGATCTACTGAGTAACCGGGTGTTCTTGCCTCAGGAAGCGAGGAGCTCGCGTAAAAAGGTAGAACCACTTATAGCAATAAAAAAAAAAAAAGCTATTAAGTGTTTTGCTATGTAACCGGGTCTTTGCGCCTCAAGAAGCGGAAGGTGCTCGCGTAAAAAGGGAAAATGTCTAATAGTTGGAAAAAAAAAAAACAGAAAGAGCATGTTGTACTTAGAGTGCGAGGGTTGGATGATTGGTCATGAAGATAGTAGTGTGTTTGGACTGATGGTGAGTAGAAGTTGCTTCTGTACGTAACATTTATTTGTCACGTCACATGTGTTCTTCTGGATGATGATTAGCATGTTTGATGTGTAGAAGTTGATTTCATATGTTGGTAGTATGTGTATGAGTATAAGAAGTTTTCGTGCTCTGTACTGTGTAAAACACTATTGACTTGATAAGGTAGAATCTTTATCATGCATGTCTATATCCTTGAACCGTTAGTGTGCTTAATTATATTCTATACACTTTGAATTGCTAGAGACTAGCAATAAGCTGGTTGGGGGGTGTGATGAGTGCATGAAAGTGCACTCTGAACAACCTTAAAACCATCTCAATTGCTATATCTTCACCCTTAATCAACTTCTTTAGCACTACTTTTATACTTTTCTGTGCTTCACATAGTTGTTCGGAAAATGCAGGAAATTGGAGCTAAAAGAAGCTGAAAAGAGTATATGGATCAACTTCAAAAATTAATCTGTACCTGCTCATGAAGAACCAGATGTTATGCCATATATGGTTGGAAAGCTCTTGAAGTCTAGATTCTAGAGAATTTAATGGTTCGTGATTCCGAGTTTCCTAGAGGAAGTTACAATATTTTTCGTACCAGTGCGCAGTGCTGAGTGAATAGTGACGGTCGACCGTCGCATAATCCGTGGCATCGACCGTCGCACCCGAAAATCATCACGGTCGACCGTGGAGCCCGAAAATCATCACGGTCGACCGTCAGATGCTCACGGTCGACCGTGGCATCGACCGTGGCATCGACCGTCAGCCTCTGTCGAAGAAAACACTCCTCAGGGTCGATGCAATGATCGACCGTCGCTTTTCCAAACATTGTGCACAGTTCACGGTCGACCGTGGCATCGACCGTAGCATCGTCCGCGGGTGTATAACGGGTTTAAACTTAACTCGAGTTTGCTAATTCTTGGACCCTATAAATATGAAACTTAGGGTTACTCAAAAGGGACTTCTTGGACGTTTTTGGAGGCTCTTTCTGGACGTTTTCCAAAGGAAGAAGATGAAGACATCTCCATCCATGGCCGAGTAATCTACGGGCATGGCGGACGGATGATCTAGCGAGGATTAGGGTTTCTTCTCCAACAATGGTTCATAGTTTTTAATCTTCATTATTAAACTCTTTTCTATGTATTGCATCTTCAAATATTATTTTCAGATTATTGATTTCTATGTGGATGATTAATATTATGAATCCAGTCATGCTTCTTTCATGATCTTATAATCCCATAGTCTTCTATTTTGATTCTCCTACCGAGTCTTGCGAGACCTTTGCTATGCAATGCCCGTAGTGACAACTGGTATTGTGTATTCTTAGGGATCTGGTAAGACAAGGTTGGGGCTCTATTCGTGGAATCTTTGCTATGCATTGCCGATTGTGAGAGTTGGTATTGTGTTATTCTTAGAGATCTGGTTAGATAGAGTTAGGGCTTTGTCCCGATGAACTTTTGCTGCGCGTTGCCTGTAGTGACAGCCGGTATCGTGTATTCTTAGGTTTGGGTTGGATGAAGTTAGAACTATAACAAGGAAGAATCAATCATAGGAAGAGACATTTATATTTTATCAGATTCATAATTCTATATCTTCCGGTTAAAGTGATTGGGATGTGAATCCCTTAACTGAGTATTATATGAACCATTGAGAAGAGAAGAACCTAAATCCGAGTGAAGTGATTCCTGAAGCCTAGCCTCATTCAAATCCTGATTTCTTTCGTTAACTTTATCTCATTATTACATCTACGATCTACTTTCTTAACTTTAACGTTCTTGTTTGTCTTCAATTCATTGTTATTCGCGTTTCTGGATCTTTCGTGCTTGTCTCTTTGTGGGTTCGACCTCTCTTATGATGTACTGCACCGCGACCGCTGTTTGTGACACATTTGAGCGACATCAAACCTTCTTCAAGTGTGAAGAAGTATTTTGAGAGTTGTTCAACAGCAAGTGGCTGTGATTGTAAGGTCACCAAGCACCAGGAAGCTTGGAGGAAAAGCTTGTAAGGGATTTGCAAGTAGTGGAACCTCAAGGAGAGCCTTGAGAGAAGTGGACGTAGACCAAGAGTTGGGTCGAACCACTATAAATCGGTGTCATCTCTCTAACCCTCTTTACTGTATTCTTGCATGCCTCCTTGCTTTATTTTCATCTCATCTACAAGCATTTAAAGTGTTGTTTCTCTACTATCTGATTTTTCCATTAAACTAGATTTTCGAAAAGAGTCCAATCCACCCCTCCTCTCGGACCTTCACCCATAACCCTATCGATGTCCCAATGGTTCCTGTCATGAAACCTCTCTGATGAACCTGTTACCAGGAGGCCATGGAACAGTAACATGCAGGATCACCCTCACCCAAGCAGGATTCCCATGCCTTGGGGACCTACGTCATGAAGGCATCGACATCCATCCTTAGCACTTGGCATTGGAGAGACGATACGACCTCTAAACCTCAAACAATATAATATAATATTCCAGTCCGACTACCTAATAATCCTCGAATGATATCAAACATTATCATTGATGACAATCACGTCCTAATCCTCTACTACCCAAACCCTTGTCCTAGGGCTAGATCCGGGCTACCCGAGAATTCCAGATCGACGATCTAATCCATCGCCTACCACCTAGCCTGATGCTTCTAATGCAATTAAATGCATGCAATGCTTACACGCACATCAAGAGGACTTCATACATCCAACAATATAAATCACAACATACAGGGCTAGGCATAGCCTACTGCTCGCTAAGGGTTAAACATGCATAAAGCAGATAAAGGTCTAAACTACAATAATCCAATATTATACGGTCGCCCACGGGGCGTAAACAAGCAACAACATATTCCATCAAAATTTCGGCATTACGACGGCGTCCACAGCCGTCAACCGCAATTTCTACAACGGGGCAGAACCCCGACCACGCAATCATCAATCAACAACAATTATAATAAACAACAACTAGGGCACAACCTCTGCCCATTTAATTATCTAAACATCCCAAGGGGCATGACTCTCTTGGTTCAGCCACAAGCCTCACATAGGGCTGGGCCACAAAAAAGGCCTACATATTTATAATACATATATGCAAATGTAAAACATGCTTTGCAAATTAATTGCTAAGTACACCGATAGATTAGCAACTAACTAAACATGGTGAAATTTAAGTGTTTACCCAATTAAGCATGTAAACCTTAAATGTTGCGAGAAATACTAATCGCATGAATCCCGAAGAATCAAACACGATAAAACATCGAAAATCAACTAACAAGCTAATTCCCGGATTACTACAGTAAACTATCGTTAGAGGCGACAAGAACTTTGCAAATTGACATCCAAACATCGTCAGATTTCAAATAAAACTTGGACAGACGTAGATTAGCATGCTAGGAACATGCAGCCCAAGAATTGGATTAATCTAATGGCTAATCTTCCCGGAATTCACTAATCAATTCAGTAATCTCGACCTCGTCACAGATCCGAAGAACAAAACACCATAAATCGTAAAAAACTCCAAAAATTATGAAATCTTCGGAAAATGAAAGTAGATCCGAAGATCTACAACTCTCATGTTGATGATCAAACGAGATCATGAACGTACGAGCCACGATCGGAGCTAGAACAGCTCAGCAAGCAGAAAAACAGAACTTTGATAAAATCCGGGAAAAACATGTATAAATCCGGTTTAAATCCAAGTCAAATTGCATGAAGCTTCAATCAGTTACTAAGCATGATTAGAGGGACTAATTAGAACATAGAAATCAACCAATCCAACAAACAAACCCTAGATCTAGCTTAACCCAAAGATCTAGGTAGAAACCCTACCTTAAACGCAAACCCAAGCTTCAATCCTTGCTAATCTGTCGTCCAACGTCGCCGCCGCCGCCTCCAGCTTATCGGAGAGCCGCCGGAGTCCTCCCATAGCCGCAGCCATCGCCGGAGAAGGAAGAGGGCTGCCGCGGAAGAGAGAGAGGGGAGGAAGGAGAAGGAGGAGGGGCCCTCGCCGCCGCCTCTAGGTCGCCGGGGAAGGGACGGGGTCGCTGCTGGAGAGAGGGAGGGTTTCCGTGGGAGAGAGAAGGGGAGGAAGGAGGAGGGGGGTTGGGCACGGGAAAGACAGGGAAAGGGAGAGGGAAAAAGAAGAAAAGGAAAGGAAAAGAAAGGAAGAGAGAGAGAGAAGACAAAGCTAAGCCACTTAAGTGGCTGAGCTGGTCTAGCTGAGTCAACTAATCAGACTGGATCCAATTTGATCCCAAATTGTGATCTCGTCACAATCTCATCCAAATCTGATGATCGCGGACGCTCCTACTAGATATATTTACCAAATTACCCTTGGGGTCCAAAAGCAGCGATACGATTAGGGGTGGCAATCCGGGTCATGAACTGTGAACCTGACCCGACTCGACCCGAGTTAAACGGGTTTGGGTTTGGCATAATTGGATTCGGGTCATAAACAGGTCGACTCATTTATGACCCGTGAATAAACGGGTCGGATCGGGTTGACCCGTGGGTTAGACGGGTCAACCCGTTTACCCGTTTAAAAATAAACAAAACCCTCTCTTTGACTCTTCCTCTCCTCCTCCTTCTCCCCGACCATCCTAACCCACCGCCCCTCTCCCAACCCTCTGTTCTCCTCCTCTCCCAACCCTCTCTTCCTCTCCACGGCCGCCCCTCTCTTCCTCGCCTCCCTCTCTTCTTCCCCGACCATCCTTACCCACCTCCTACTTCCTCCATCTTCTCCTCTCCAACTAGCAGGGGCGCGGCCCCCTGGTCCTCCACGACTCAGATCACGAAGCCACCGACCACGGCCACCACCGACCACGACCGCCACCGACCACTAAGCCCCATTGCCGTCCACGACTCAGATCCGACCAGATCCAGCTGTTTCCCAGCCGGATCCGGCCAGATCCACCCAGATCCGGTAAGATCTGGCCAGATCCGGCTGTTTCTCGGCCAGATCCCGCCAGATCCGGCTGTTCCTCGGCCAGATCCAGCAAGATCCGGCCAGATCCGGCTGCCGGCGCCGCCTCTCCCTCCTGGGTCGTGGCGGGTCACCCCAACCCGATCCGACCCGTTTAATAAACGGGTTAGACAGGTCGGGTCGGGTTGACCCGTTTATAAATGGGTCGGGTTTGGGTTTTATAAACCTGACCCGTTTATTAAACGGGTCGGGTTCGGGTTTGGTATTTAATAAACGGGTCGGTGTATGACCCGACCCGAACCCGAACCGCGAACCCGAATTGCCACCCCTAGATACGATCAACTGATCGCAAACCAAGGCCAACCAAGCCAAACCACAAAACTAGACCCTCGACCTACCGCGGTCGGACTGGGTTGGAGGGACGGGTCCTCACAAAATCTGTGCTTATTATCTTAGGTCGACCTTTCCTAGCTACTGCGAATGCTTGTATTAATTATCGTACAGATGTTATGGATATCTCTTTTGGCAACATGAAGAAACGTTTGAATATATTTAAGGATGCATGTTTGCCTACAAATAATGACTGCTCTGCTATCGATGTTATCAATGGTTGGATCTATATTTCTGATTCATCCATATTTGACATTGATTTAGATACTGGATAATTTTGTACTGATTATACTAAAACAAACTTAAGTACGAAGATATCAAAATTTTCTATAGTTGAACCACCTCCTCCTCCTTTACCTATATCTGCAACATCGTCCATGTCTATAACATCTATTTTCAAATCACAACATTCTACCCCCTCACTTTCGGTTCATATCAATGATAATTCCATTACTTTGGGGGACACATATCGTAGACCTAGTTGTAAGATGAAATATGACGATAGTTTGTCTTTTATAGAGGTTGGGGTTGAAGATCCAAGTAGGGGGGGTTCTATTGGACCTTTAAATAATGATCGATAAACAAAAACATAGGTAGTAGGAGTCTAATAAACTTGTATGCTTGTAAATGATACGAATAGATAATTAAGCAATTAAATAGAAGGATAGAGGAGAGTTAGAGAGATTGCACCAGAATTTTTATAGTGGTTCGGCCAACCATGCCTACGTCCACTTCTCCCAAGGGCCTCCTTGGGGTTCCACTACTTGCAAGACCTCTTACAAGCTTCCCACCAAGCTTACGGGTGCTTGGCAACCTATCCACCAAGCTTACGGGTGCTTGGTAACCTTACAATCTCTCCAATCTCACTATTGGATCTCTCTCTCAAAGTCTACTTCATACTTGAAGTAGTTTTACAAAGGTTTAGCTCACAAGTAAAGAGAATAAAACTTGCTAGAATATTATTACAATAATCCCTTAGCTCCCCCTAAGTCCTTGGCAAGTTTACTGGACTTTCTCTTTTATAGCTGAGCTTCCAACCCTTCCAAATAGCCTCCCAACGGCTATTTCTTTTTCCTTCAACGACTCTTTAACGGCTCTTTTCTGGGCTCACGGTCGACCGTCGCATCGTCCGTGGCATCGTCCGCCAGGCTTTCCTTGAGCCACGGTCGATCCACCAATCGACCGTCACACACCACGGTCGATCCGCCTATCGACCGTCACGCCCCACGGTCGACCGTCCCATCGACCGTGACATCGTCCGTCAGGCTCTGTTGCGAAAACCTCTTCCCAGGGTCGATGCACCGATCGACCGTCGCACCTTCGAGCCAAGTCATATAGGCCACGGTTGATCGGTCCTTCGACCGTCACATCGACCGTCGCCTATATTCCCATGTTTAGCTTCCGCGGTCGATCCTTCCATCAACCGCCATATCCCACGGTCGATCCATGCATCGTCTGTCGCATTGACCGTCAGTACAAAACTCATTAAATATGATTTTAATGCTTTCCAAATTAAGGGATAATAATATTAAATCATTGTTTTATCATCAAACATTTATTGACATCATCAAAACAATATCTGGGCTAACAGGGGTTTCTAATGCATTTGTTGGGAGGAAAGTATTAATAGGTCTACATCATCAAACACTTGACTTACTGCAGGGCAGGGTGTGGTTTAAATCATTATGTGGAGGAAATTATCCTTGGGGGTGTAATCGGATCCATGTTATAACTGATATTTTCGGAAAGTCTAGCGAAAGACGTAAAATTTCACGCGTTCTGGGAGGCAACCCAGTTTTATGATTTTTCCTTAGATGTGTAGTATTTTCTTTAATTTTTAGGATTTTTCTCTGATTTTTCTAATTTTTCCTATATTTTTCTATAACTTTAATCATAATAACGTGAAAAATCAAAATTTCTAGCAGACGGTCGACTATTCCATGGACCGCTAGATCATCCGTGAGTCTCTGTAAAAAAAAAAATAAGCTTCTCAGGGTGGATATAGCGATCGACCGTCAACTGCTCACATAAATCACGTTTTCCACGGTCGATTGGGGGATCGACCCCGATCGACAGCCAGCTTATTTTGTCAGTAAAATCTCCAGCCCGATCAGACATCATCTTCTTCCTTCCTCGTTACCGACCACCGCCAGTCGCCACCTCTCCGGCCTTCCCCGTCCCTCCAAACCATCACCAAAATCTCCATCATCGAGTTCCCGTTCTACCTGAACCATCCACGCCCCCAAATACCCTCTCTTCCAACGCCGGTAAACCTCCCCTGTTTCCTCCGTCGTCACCGAGATCCTCCTCCACCACCTACCATTGCCCTGAAACCAATCCTCAAGCTTGCCCAGACCGCCACGACTCGCCTGCCACCATCAAAATGGATGCTTGCTGCCCAGATGGTTGGAACCCAACTCCGGTTAACTTCACATCGCCCACCACTGCCCATTCACCACCTACAGAACTCAATCCTTTAATCAAATACCATAAATAGCTTCCCAGGCCTTCTACGATGCTTCCTCCACCATTCCCTACATCAATTCGAGCCCGAACTGCCGGATTCCAACTCCGGCCATCTTCCTTCGAGCCATCCACTGCCGTTCCGCCGCCTGGAGACCACCATTCACAAATTAGACCATATACATGGACTCCTTGGCATTCGACGATTCCATCCCTACTGGTACCATCCTCCGGCGACGCTGTTTTACTCTTGATCACCCACCGGCAAGTTCTTAGCCGTCCGATGGCTGATGGACGAGATCCATATGCTTTGAAGCCTAGTTTTCTGATCAGACAGAGTAGATCTTCAATCATAACGATATTATGGATGCTGATTATTTGGGTGTTGTATATGGATGATTTAATGTATTTTATTGCTTTAATATGTATATTTTTAATCGTATGGATGAATTTTGTACAGATCAATATATCATTAAAATACAAAGGAGACTCTGCCAAAATTTTCTATGATTCTAATACATTTTTGAGCTTTTATGTGTTATATTTGATCTTTTTAGAAAGGTATATATTTTTGTAACAGGTTATGGTGGGGAAGGGAATATCTATTCAATGATGGTGGTGCCTAAACTTAAATTGGAAGAGAGCGAAATATATTTCTGAGGCGTTCATTATGGTTATCTCTACCCTTTACGTCTTAATTTGATTTTATGACTTAGTATAATTGGAGACAATTACATTTGAATTAGAGGTACATTCATAAATTTCATGCTCATATTTTTTTTCTGGTAACCAAATATTATACATCCCTTGAATTCTGTCAAAAGAATCAATTTATGATATGATTTGACAAATGTGCATGTTTTAGAAATGTATTTTATGAATTATTCTGAGACTTGTAAGTCATATAAGGGATAGTAAATTTTTGCTATGCATGATATTATTTCTATACTTTAACACTTTTACTATGATTTAAGGATATCTTGACATATCCTAATCCACATGTTCACTTCCATATGTTAAGAGGTTGATATTAGATTTTAAGCATGATACTAGGATAGATTTACAATTCTATGTCACCTTCACCGGTGATCTCTAGGCATATCCAACCATGGTCACCCCAACGGACTGGGCCCATCCTGGATACACCTAGTGTCGCAGGGTGCCAGCTGTGGTCACCCAACTCGCCATGGGTCCACACTGATCCCCTACTAGCAGGAACGGACACTGCCCAAACAACAAGACCCGCTACCGATGGCATCCTCAACACCTGACTTAAAGCCCACACAACCTCTATAATCATCAAGCAACATGTGTACCAGTCATCTAAATCTATCATCAAGTTTGACTGGACACCATAATTCGAACCGAGTCCTAACTACCCAACCCCGGTCCTAGGGCTAAATCCGAGCTTCCAGCCTCGGGACGGCGATCCACAAATCACCCACGCCCTAACCTTATGCAACTAATGCACAACAGGGAATGCATGCTATGAACATACACAAGCAAGAGAAATAGGCATGCAACAGTATGACAAGGCAGCATACAAGTCCAACCGGATCGCTGCAGCGGTACTACCAACCGCTGCCAGCCGATCCGCGACGGGTCCCGGCATTACGACGGTACCACAACCGTCAACCGCGGACTCCTGCAACGGGAAGAAACCCCGAAAACTTCGATGAACAGTAAAATATAATATTATAATCCGACATATAATATCTTATTCAAAACACCAAAATGTTCTCTACAAGCTGCTAGTTGATCCCGTCGATCCGACGTACAAACGACATCTGATTCAAGATCCAACTTCGAATCCAGTAGATCTATATTCCAGGATCAACATATCCAAAATCCATAAACATCCAACGGTTGGATTAACGGGAAAACATTAATCAAAACAGCTAATCAAAACTCCATAAAACACCATCAGCCAACTTGGGATCAATTCGGAACAATTTGGATCGATCCAAGGCTTCATAAAAACCCATAAAACGCCATCAGCCAGCTTGGGATCGATCCGAAACAATTTGGATCGATCCAAAGCTTCATACCAGCTTCAGATCAACCTCGTCGCAGGCCACGAGAAAAATCACCAAAATTTGTAGAAAAATCGAAAAAATATGAAATAAACTGTAATGGAAAGCTAACGAAGAGATCTACAACTCTTTTGTTTATCAAAAGCCAAGATCATACATGTACAAGCCGGGAAACGAGCCGCAAGCCGGCTGTCCTTCAAGAACAACAGAAAACCGGAAAATCCGAGATTAATCATGCATTAATCCTACTCAAATCTCAACCAAAGATCATGAAACTTATATCAGTAATTCTAACAGACAAGATGCATCCAACAACACAATTTCATCAAGATCTAACGGCTAGATCTAACGAAACCCATTAATTAACTCATGTAGGTAGAACACCTACCGGACTGCGCATTCCTCGGTTGATCCCTCGCAAACCAGCCACCAACGAGGTTCCAAACCACACGAGAGGCCTTCCTCTCGTTGCCACGAATCCAACAAGCTTTCAAGATCCCAAAATGGTGGTCGAAGGAGGAAGAACGGAGGAGAAGAAGATGGCTGCCCCGGAAGGAAATAGAGGAAAAACAGAACCGCGTGAGAGAAGGAAGGAGAAGGAGAAGAGAAGGAGAAGAGAAGGGGAAGGCCAGGGAGAAGGTGAAGGAGAGGGTGAAGGAGAGGATGAAGGAGAGGACCTCTCCTCTGACAACGGAGAGCGACGGCAGCTCAACTGCTCTGCTGCAGTTCAACTGCCCTGCGCAGTGCCCAGATCGATCCAAGGCCAAGATGGATCGATCCAAGATGGGCTGAATCGATCCAAGATGTTTGGATCGATCCGAACGGGTCAAAAACCCACCGACTCGCTCACGAGTCCGATCGATCGCTCCTTGGAGCGACCGATCGCTCAAGGGCCGTAAGCTGCCCAAAAGCAAGCTTCAGCGCGCCCGAGCTGGGATCTTCCGATCCCGGATCCACCTAACCATTCTAATCAAGCACTAACACAAACAAGGTCAGTGTGTGCACACGCGGGTGTGAAACAAACCGACAAGGTGCAATTTACCAAATTGCCCTTGTGGTCCACAACGAGCCACGGGCCCGACCCGGGCGGTCGACCCAGGAATAGAGGGACAGGTCCTCACATCCTAATACCCTTAAAGGAAATCTCGTCCCAAGATTCGATAAAGGTAGGGCTCGGAAACAGAAAAACAGTTACACTAAAAGACAGGACAAGAGGTGCCTCGAGATGAAAACAACTGTGGAAACTCCTGCTGCATGCGCGTCTCGCGCTCCCAGGTCATCTCCTCGGTGCCTCTATGCCTCCACAGTACCTTGACCAAGGGAATCGTCTTGCCCCACAAGACCTGATCCCACCGGTCAAGTACTCGAACTGGCTGCTCGACGAACGTCGCGTCTGCCTAAAACTCGATGTCATCCACCCTGATGACATGAGACGGATCTGCGTGATACTTCCTCAGCATCGACACATGGAACGTCGGATGCACAGCTGACATGTGCTGAGAAAGATCCAGGCGGTAAGCTACCTCGCCGATCCTCTCTAGGATCTCAAACGGCCCGACTAACCTCGGCGCCAACTTACCACCCCTGCCAAACCTGACGGATCCTCTGTACGGCGATGCTCGCAGGAACACTCTGTCGCCGACTGCAAACTCTAACGGTCGTCGCCTCTGATCTACATAACTCTTTTGCCGGCTCTGAGCCTTCATAAGCCTCTGCCTGATCTGTACGAACGTCTCTGACAAGCAAACTGCTATGTGGCATACATACTCATCTCGTATGTGCTGACCTGACCTCTGCATCTGGTCTCTGGATCTGATCTCTGCATCTAATCTCTGTATCTGATCTCTGCACCTAATCTCTGTATCTGATCTCTGCATCTAATCTCTCTATCTGGTCTCTGCACCTAATCTCTGTATCTGATCTCTGCATCTAATCTCTGTATCTGATCTCTGCACCTAATCTCTGTATCTGATCTCTGCACCTAATCTCTGTATCTGATCTCTGCACCTAACCTCTGTATCTGGTCTCTGCACCTAACCTCTGTATCTGGTCTCTGCACCTAACCTCTGTATCTGGTGCCAACCAAGCTGACGACGAAATCCATGATTTATCTCCATGCCTCCTGAATGAGCAGCAACAGGAGAGGAGTGAACCTCACGTAGGATGTCCTCGTGTAACTCTGGATCTGCTACTCCACCTCTGGGGTACTATCAACTGTCTGCTAAAACCGTCAGGAAACCCTATAGGCTCGATGTCGTCGTCGCTCCACGCCGCCATAGTCCTGGTGCAGACTCTCGGGGTAGGGTTGCCTCGGCCTCCACCTCGTCTGGTCTCTGCTCTCTGCCAACTCTGGCTGATCCTCTGCACGGAGGAACCTTCAGGAACACCCTATCAGGAACTCTCTGACCTGAGTAGCTCTCTCGTCTGCTCTGTGCTGATCTCCCTGAGAACTGTCTGACGACGTCTGGGATGGTGGATGGTGCCTCAACAACGTCGGTTGAGCAATTGGATGAACGGCACGAACTGTCGTGCTACACCTAGAATGGCACTGCACCCGTTTGGACTGATGGCTGCTGGAAAAGGAAAACGCTAGTAGTGGGATGTATTCTACCTAACAGCCTCCTGCAATCTGGTGATGACATTCGCCATGGTGTGCTTCCGCTCCCACTCTGACACTGGAACGGGTTGTAATGGGTCTGCCGAATCTGCAACACTGCTACCTAAGCATGACCTGCCATCTACTGACGTTGTCCAGCCCTCTACCATGTGCTCGGTACCAACCACAACACGGATCTCCACGAGCTCCGGATATATACCCTGGGTCTATATCACTCTGGCCGGGAGAGCTGGGAGGTTGCAAACACCGAAGGGGAGGTCATCTGGAATCTGATCCTCGAAATCTGATCCAACTGATTGTCTGTCTCTGATGAGCTGACAAGTCCACCAAATCTGCTCTAGCCTCTTTAACCACTGCTGATGGCTAATACCCTTAAAGGCACTGACTCAGTGACTTTAAGGCAAAAGCTCCGGTATCCTGGTCACTCTGGTCAACGGTCCCGCAGTCTTGGAGATGCCTCTACTGAATCTTGAACACCGTCTTCAACCTCTGCTGTCGCACATCTGTGTCGAGCCCGGCTGAATCAATTGATCTGCCTGTCGCTGAAGGCCAAGACCTCACGCTGGGAGCCAAATAACGCCGATACACCCTCGGCAGCTGCGATGCAAACGCCAAATATCACTGGTGCTCCTCCTCAACGCGCCAGTAGATAGGATGCTGTCGATGAACGCTACTGCAACTAATCAGGGTACGGCCTGATGATCCTCTACATCAAATCTGTGAAAGTTCCTGGTGCGTTCGTCAGACTAAACGGCATCACTGTGAACTGGTACAGTCCGTACCTCGTACGGAAGGCTGCCTCCGGGATGTCGCAATCCCGAATCCTCAGCTGGTGCAGTCGATGCGAAGGTCAAACTCTGAAGGGGTCGACAAGTCTCTCAACTGCTAACACATCACAGTTACACTGCAGCCGGCGCATACCTTGTGCTGCAACACTGGCAAGCTTCCTGACACCCATGAAAGTATGGAGGGAACCATCCACAATGAGAACCGGAACACACTCTGAGGTACACACCTGGGCGAAGGAAAATCCCGAGCTACCGACTCGGCCGACTGAGTCCTCGACTCTCCAAAAGCTGTTGGCATCCACATGCAAACTCGCAACGCTCACAACCGCCCAAAGAAATCTCGACCTCGAACTCGGTGTCCCGCGAAGGCGACAACCAGAAAAGCTCCTCAAGAAGGACAGTTGCACAAACAACAACAACAACACGAGGGGAAAGCTGCTCTCCAGAGCACCCTCGAAAACAACGGGGAAGGAGTTCACTACAAGCCGGTGAACAAACCCCAACTCTCGACAAGCAGAAGGATCGCCGAACCGCGATCTTCAACGAGAGCGAAACAGTACCGTTAGGTGTGCTCACGACACCTTCCCACGGCCAAAGAAGCACAACCTGGTGCGAGACCAACCGACGCAACCGAGGAAGCCGTTGAGCCCCAACGTGCACCACACGTGGGCGACGAACACCTAGAGGTTGGGAACCTCTAGGAAACGTCCCGACAAGAGCAACCAACCCAAGCTCTTGTCCCAATCGGTGGCTCCTCTCAAGCCACACTCGACTCAGGTCCCAAGCCGGCACGGCTACAAAGGGATGAGTCACAAAGGTGAAACCCAGAGCCACAAAGGAAAACGCAAGCTACGAGAAGCTCCGAAAGCTGAAGGTGGCGGCTCTGAAACTGGCTGCTGCTGAAGCTACCAACTCCTGCGTCTGCCCCAGGTACCTGCCCCAACTGAGGCACTAGTCCACCGCTCTGGCCCACACCGTGCGTCACGCCCGACTGCTCTGCGGTAGGCGCCCAGCGCCCCTCGCAACCAGCATCGTCGGCGGAAAGACCCACAACGGCTAGCACTCGAGCACCCGGTGGACTACCTCTCAGTATGGCGGTCCAGGCTACCTCTCAAAGGACTGGCACGACGCTGCTGCTGCCACGGCTGTCGCTGATGCTGAAACCTCTGCCTCTGCCAACGGCTACCCTGCCGTTCCCCAGAAGCAGGAACGACAACCCCGAAACTCACCACGACCACCGGCCAACTGCCCGGTGTCAACCCTCAAGTCATCTGTCTCAGTATCCGGAGTACAGTCCAGGGCGTCCCCCGCTGTCGCTCCAGCATACCAAGCAAGGTGATCCAACCAACCCGCATGCTACCACGCGGTGCGAGTACCAAGAACAGAGGAAGGTACTCCCAACTACACCACCCTCCAAGGGTAGGTGCCAAAGAACAGTACGCGAACTGTTCTCAACACACAACCAACAGTGTCCCTAGTGGCCCCGATAAGCGCCACTACGAATCGCTTCATGGGAAGGCAAGAAAACAACAGCTTCCCAAGCAAGCGATAGTCCAGGATGTCCAAAACATCCGGGATCCGGGACACCTCCTTCAATCAGTCCTCTACTGTCGAAGGATCTCCAACATCGTCCCTGGGCCAATACGGGCCCACCTCTCAGGATTCCAAGAGTATAAAGGCGACACGTCTTATTCCCTACTCGCTCATCTCCAGCACGGGGGGAGACACAGTCAGGCGAGGGAACGGACGACACCGGTGTGCATGCACATCTCCCCCTGAGACGTCATGACGCAACCGGGAAGCAACAAAACACAGCAGCAAACAAATAGATAAGCATGTCACACGCAATCGCAAACAGACATGCAAGGATGTTCTAGACCTAGAACTATCCCATTCCACACTCAATCTCAACCGTATCCTGATCCTAACCCTGGGATCTACAACCTATGCTCTGATACCAAGCTGTCGCGCCCCGATCCGCGAAAGCCCAACCGGGCCGGGCGACGCGAACCGGAACCTAACTAAATGCGGAAATAAAGGCGAGGGGTTCCCCCCAACTTACTGATTTCATTAAACAATTCAAAAGCACCCCTGAATAATACAATAATTTCAAACCTCAAAAGATATAATATAATATTCAAAAGCCTCAAAGGGGTTACAACAGTTTATACATCATACTCCCGTAGGAGACTAACTATAACAAAAGTGTAGAAGGGATCACCGGTCCTCAAACCCCGCCAGACGCCGCCGCGCCACCAAACACCTGTCCGGTAGGGGCTACTGAAGAAGAGCTGGCGCCTGCACCTGCAAAACACAGCCCGGGTAGGAGTGAGCATAAAGCTCAGTAGGGTTCTACACTACGCCACACAGAAGGAAGGGGGAAATGCAACAGTGTCGCCCTCAAGCCAGACTCGAGTAAGCTACAATGGTCCCATTACCCTTCACCGGTGATCTCTAGGCATATCCAACCATGGTCACCCCAACGGACTGGGCCCATCCTGGATACACCTAGTGTCGCAGGCTGCCAGCTGTGGTCACCCAACTCGCCATGGGCCCACACTGATCCCCTACTGGCAGGAACGGACACTGCCCAAACAACAAGACCCGCCACCGGTGGCATCCTCAACACCTGACTTAAAGCCGACACGACCTCTATAATCATCAAGCAACATGTGTACTAGTCATCTAAACCTATCATCAAGTTTGACTGGACACCACAATTCGAACCGAGTCCTAACTACCCAACCCCGGTGCTAGGGCTAAATCCGAGCTTCCAGCCTCGGGACGGCGATCCACAAATCACCCACGCCCTAACCTTATGCAACTAATGCACAACAGGGAATGCATGCTATAAACATACACAAGCAAGAGAAATAGGCATGCAACAGTATCACAAGGCAGCATACAAGTCCAACCGGATCGCTGCAGCGGTACTACCAACCGCTGCCAGCCGATCTGCGGCGGGTCCCGGCATTACGACGGTACCACGACCGTCAACCGCGGACTCCTGCAACGGGAAGCAACCCCGAAAACTTCGGTAGGTTCTTCTACCTACTGTGTTCTTTAGTGGGTTTCCTTAGATCTAGCCGTTGGATCTTGTTGATCTTTGTCTTGTTGGATTCCTCATGCCTAGTAGAATTTCTGATATGAGTTTTATGATCTTTGGTTGGGATCTTAGTAGGTTTTATGCATGATTAAGCTCGGATTCTCTGTTTTCTGCTGCTCTTGAAGAACAGCCGGCTTGCGGCGAGTTTTCCGGCCGGTACGTACCTCATCTTAGGTTATGATGAATATACGAGTTGTAGATCTTTGACTCTACTCTCAAACCCAACTGATTTCATAATTTTCTGATTTTTCTACGATTTGTTATGAATTGTTTACTGAAGGGCTGCGTTGCAGCAATTAATTAGCAAGTTAGTTTGATTAACGGTATTGATTAGTGTTTTCCCGTTAATCTAACCGTTGGATGATTATGGATTTTGGATTTGTTGATCCTGGTATATACACCTACTGATGGTTAAGTTGGATCTTGAATCCGACGTCGTTTCGACGTCGGATCGACGGGATCAATTAGCCTCTAGTAGAGAACTTTTGGGTGTTTTGAATATAATATTATATTTCAGAATATAATATTATATTGTTTACTGTTCATCATCGTTTTCAGGGTTGCTTCCCGTTGCAGGAGTCCGCGTTAGACGGTAGCGGTAACGTCGAAATGGCGGGACCCGCTACGGATCGGCTGGCAGCGGTCGGTGGTACCGCTGCAGCGATTCGGTTGACTTATATGATGTTTGTCATACTGTTGCATGCTTTACTTCTTATCTGTGTATGTTCATGGCATGCATTCCCTGTTGTGCATTAGTTGCATTAGTTAGGGCGTGGATGATCTTTGGGTCGCCGTCCCGAGGCTGGAAGCTCGGACTTAGCCCTAGGACCGGGGTTGGACTGTTTGGACCCGGTTTGAATTGTGGTATCCAGTCGATTCGATGATAGGTTTAGATGGCTGGTGCACTTGTGGCTTGATGATTGTAGAGGTCGTGTCGGCCTCGAGTCGGATCTGAGGTGTAGTCGGTGTCTGGTATTCTTAAAACTCTTGAGTAGAGGAGTTGCCTACTCAGTGGTGTCTCTTCCCACCAAACAGTGTTCAGTATCCTGTTGAGAGTCAGCAGTGTTGTTTCCTGCTACTGAGTGTGACCTGACATGTGACCAGCCCGGCTGGAAGACCATGATCGTGGGCCTCAGGGACACGCGGTGGGGTTATGGGACCTCTGTATACACCTAGGTTCTACTTGAGGGCGGCACTGTTGCGTTTCCCTCTTCCTTCTGTGTGTCGTAGTGTAGATCCCTACTGAGCTTAGTGCTCACACCTACCCAGGCTGCGTTTTGCAGGTGCAGGCGTCAGTTCTTCTTCTGTGGCCCCTACCGGGCAGTTGGTCGGCGGTGCAGCGGCGCCTGGTGGACTTTGAGAGGTGGCGATATTTACTGCTTTTGCCTTTTGTTAGTTAGTCTCCTACGGGAGTGATGTTGTATTCGAATCTTCCCCTCTCCGAAGATATGTATATTAAACACTTGGGTTTTGAGTCTGTGGTTCGATGTTATTAAATGTTGTTTTAAATTGAGGGTGCTTTTGGTGAATTGCTAGGGAGACCAATAGGTTAGAGGGAACCCTCGCCGTTCTTTTTACGTGTTTTGTAGGTTCCGGTTCGCGTCGCCCGGCCCGGTTGGGCTTTCGCGGGTCGGGGCGCGACAGCTGTGATCGATTCCAGCTTTCTATTTAAACCCTAACTCTTCTCACTTTCCTTTCTCTTTCTTTCCCCTCCTGTCGTTGTCTCTCCCTCTCTCTCTCTCTCTCCTACCGGCTGAGCTAGGGCTTCAAGTAGCGATCTTCGAGGAGCGGATCTTGGCGATCGAGCTTGGGGAATACGTGGAGGAGCTTCCCTACTTGATCAAGTAGGTGTTTCTACCCCGATCATATGATTGGGTTCACCTAGGATAGGTTTATTATGCCTTTGATGTAGTTGTGCATGGTAGAATGTTGTGTAGCTTTATACATGGGTGTTATAGCTTGCTTAGAGTATCTCTACCATTTGGTTTCATATTTGTATCAGACGATTCTCGTATTATCGCCGGTTTATCGGTTTTTGACCATTTGGACCTAGATTTGAGTTTTAACCATCAAAATCTTGTTTTCTTCATATCATTAGCTTCCCCACCATTTATCACGCGTGCCTGCAAAGTTTCATCGATTTCTGATCAGCTTTGATAGATCAAATCCAAGAAATTGGGTTTCTGGTACTGTTCGGAGGAACTGTACACCGGGCCTGACGGTCGACGGTCGAATCGACCATCAGGTGTTGGCACGCTTAATTTTGGTCTCACGGTTGACCATCAAATCGACCATCGCATCGACCGTGGCCTCACGGCCGACCGTCGCATCGCCCGTGAGGCTCTGTCTGATTTTGGGTCTCCTAGGGTCGATGCTCCGATCGACCGTGGGTCCTTTACCTTTTTCCCACTTTACCTCACGGTCAACTGTCAGATCGACCGTGAGGCTCTGTCTCCTTTTTGGCTTCCCAGGGTCTCACCGTCGACCGTCGCATCGACCGTGGCCTCACGGTCGACCGTCACATCGACTGTGAGCCCCTGAATAGTGTTTTCTGGCTTCCTTTGATTGGCTTTTGTTCATGATAGATACCCAATCATGGTAGGAAGCATGCCTGCTATTATCACGGGGTTTTTCAATGAATTTTGCTTGAGATTGGGAATTGGATTGTGGGTTTAACCTTTTGGGCGGATTTATGGATTGACTTGCATTTAAATACCTAGTTGGATAGTAAACTTAAATGCTTATTATTTGCTTGGCCGTTAGCTAGCTATAAGTGCTAGCTTAGGCTGTATTGTTGAACCTTAGCTGTTGCCGGCGTGTGTCGAGGGCTATTGTATAACTGTTGAACTCATAATTGTTGTTGTGGCATATAGAGACATCTAGGTTAGATATTTGCATAGGTTCATGCACTGTATGCATTAGAGGCATATCAGGTTAGGCGGGGCGATGGGTTGATCGCCGATCCGAGGCTCTCGAGTAGCTCGGATCTAGCCTTAGGACCGCAGCTAGATAGCAAGGTTTAGGACTTGATTGTATTATTTGAATCCTCATGTTATCGAGGATATGGTTTAGTCTGCTATATCATGTTGCCCTTGAGGTTTAGAGGTCGTGGTGCTTCTCCAAGGCCAAGTATTAAAGGATGGTTGTCGACATCCCTGACATGGTCCCAAGGCAGTGGCTTCCTGCTGGGTAAGGGTGATCCTACTAGTTCTGGTTGTTGTTCCTCCTAGCGTGTTGGTTGATGTTCCCAGCATGGTCGGTTGAGAAGAGTAGGATCCCTTAGGGAGTCGATAGGGGTTATGGGACCCCGTGGGATTCCTTAGGCTTAGGCGGAGAGACATCACAGTTGTTGTTTTCCGCCTTTCAGTGTGCCGTAGAGTAGAACCCTACTGAGTTTGTCATTCACTCCTACCCGGGCTATGTTTTGCAGGTGCAGGCACCAGTTCTTCTTCAGTAGAGCTGGCTGGATCAGCTTTTGGCGGCGCGATAACTTCCAGAGGTGCTTGAGGTTGCTGTGGGAGAATAGTTGTACTTTTGATAGATTGTATATATTAAAGACATCCTTTGAGGATTTTTGGGTTAAATGTATAATCTTTTCCCTTGGAGGAGTTTTGATAAGAATTTGTATCGAATGTCTAAATAGTACAACTTGATATTTCTTTTAATTGAATTATAGCTTTATCCTTGGAAGTCAAATGATATTGAATTATCTCTCTTTTCCGCCAATGTATCGCGCCAGATTGGATGTGAATAGTAATAGGAACCCTCACGCCTCGACCTAGATGGGTTTTCTAGGTCGGGGTGTGACAACTTGGTATCAGAGCAGGTTGTAGGTCCCAGGGATAGGATTTAGGCTTGCGGTTAAGGTTTTGAGTGTGGAATGGAATAGTTCTAGGTCTAGAACATCCTTGCATGTCTGTTTGTGACTGTGTGTGAGGTGTTTATTTATCTGTTTATTGTTGTGTGTTGTTGCTTTCCGGCTGCGTCATGACGTCTCAGGAGGAGATGTGCATGCGCACCGGTGTTGTGCATTCCCTCACCTAACAGCGTCTCCCCCCGTGCTGGAGAAGAGCGAGTAGGGATTGGACGTGTGTTACCTCTGTGCTCTTGGAATCCCAAGAGGTGGACCCGTTGTGGTCCTGAGGCGATGTTGGAAATCCTTCGATAGTAGAGAACTGATTGAAGGAGGTGTCCCGGATCCCGGATGTCACATACCGACCCAGAAAACCCATCCAGGCCGGGACGTGAGGGTCCTAAACTCATTTCTAAAATCGAACGGCGAGAGTCTCCCTTGTATTTCCTCAATTTGAACCCTGTGCAGTTTACAATTTCACCATAAATTTAAAACAATAAATAAAACAATTCTAAATTCAACATTAATACAATTCTATTATTATCATTTCACTTACTGACACAGGTTCTTGTACAACATCTACTTATATAATAATTCTACCAACCCTCATCACATAAATTAATAGATATAATCAAATTGCAGATGTACAATTATTAACAGAAGGGAAAACTCCAGGATCGTCATGTACTCCTCGAAACTCCAAGTCCACGATCACCTCGAGAACGGCGCGCCTCCACGATCACCTCGAGAACGGCGCGCCTCCACGATCACCTCGAGAATGGCGCGCCAACGCCTAGAAGATCACCTGAAAGGAAAGGACTGCATCGACCTGCATCGCCGATGCAGCCCAGGAAGGAGTGAGCAACAATGCTTGCTCAGTAAGGTTCTACGCTATTCTACGTCACACTGAAGGGAGGAAAACAACAACTGTGTTGTCTCTTCGCCTAAGTCTAAGGAATGCCAAGGGTCCCATAACTCTATCGATGTTCCAAGGGATTCCGTCATGAACCTCTCTCTTCAACATGTTACCAAGATCACCCTAAGCACCAACAGGGGAACTGTACCATGCGGGATCACCCTTACCCAAGAACAAACGAGAAGAAACTAAGACTGTGGGCGCCTGTCCAGGTACCACCCTGCCCAGTCATACATCTCTCGCTGGGACACGCATGTCAGGGAACACATAGACATCCATCCTTAGCACTTGGCCTTGGAGAAACAACACGACCTCTAAACCTCAACAACAATATTCCAGTCTGACTACCTATTAATCCCCGAATAATATCAAACATAATCATTGATGACAATCACGTCCTAATCTTCGACTACCCCAAACCCCGGTCCTAGGGCTAGACCCGGGCTACCCGAGAACCCCGGATCGGCGATCGAATCCATCGCCTATCACCTATCCTTAATGCTTCTAATGCAAATCAAATGCATGCAATGCTCAGGCACAGGAATACATGAATAGTAGCATGCAACAATATGCCAAGACAACATACACGGGCTAGGCAAAGCATCAAGCTTGCCGGAGGGTAATCATAGCATGGGTCTAAACTACAGTTACAGATCTATCTACCACAACAACGGCAACACAGGCCGTAAACGAACATTTCAATTCAAATTTCGGCATTACGACGACATCCACAACCGTCAACCGCAATTTCTACAACGGGATACAACCCCGGCCAAACAATTATAACATTCAACCACAACTACAATATACATCACCTAGGGCACACCTTTGGCCCATCTAATTATCTAAACATCCCAAGGGACATGACTCCCTTGGTTCAATTACAAGGCTAGCATTGGCTTAGATAGATCAATGTATGCAATATATGAATAAATAGCATTCTATCCAAAAGTTGCGTGGATACTAAGCATACTTCATAATCAATTGATAATTAAGCTAGAAGATTAGCAACACAAATAACCGTGTAAGAATCGAGGGATTAATCTCCCAAAACTTATCAAATCATCATGTATCTACCAAATACTGCTAAGAATGTCAATACATGATAATAGATGAATTAGACAAACTATAATTGATTAAACATGCTTTAATTCTATATATTCCCCAAGATTTGGGTATAACCTACGTTTCACTATGTCCGTCCAATTAATGTGCAAATTAGCATACATGCTCATTAATGGTTCTCAATACGCCTACCCAAAATCCAATTCAAACGGACGAACGAAAATAGATGAAAACCACGTATTTCGGTCTTCGGCTAAAAGCAATGAAATCTCATCGAAATGACGTCAAAATGGAAATCAAACTTGATCATGAATTCAATTGCATGTTAGGAATATCATGTCCAAGAATTGGGTCTAATTGATGGCTAATTTCCACTTAATTAATTGACTAATTTCTTAATTCCTGTTTCGCAGCAGTTTAGGAAACTATTCGCCAAATATCATATATAAATCCAAAAATCACGAAACCAGCGGCAATTGAAAGTAGATTCGATGATCTACAACTTTCATCATGAAAGTTACACGAGATCATGCTTACACGGCTCAAAAATCGGGAACGAACCTGACTTTTCATCAAAGAACACAGCATCGACGGAAATCCGAGAAAACATGTAATAAATCCAACTAAAATAAAAAACAAATCACATAAGAGGTAGATCAGATGCTAGGCAAGCTTAGAGGAACTAATTAGCACAAAGAAAACAACTAATCCAACAAACAAACCCTAGATCTAGCTTAATCCAAAGATCTAGGTAGAAACCCTACCTTAAACGCCAATTCCGTCTTCAATCCTTGCTAATCCGCCGTTCTCCGTTGCCTTCGCCGTCTCCAGCTCGTCGGAGCGCCGCCGGGGGTCCTCCCACATCCGCAGCCATCGCCGGAGAACGAAGGGACAGCCATGGGAGAGAGAAAGGGAAGGAGAAGGGGGCCGTCGCCGCCGTTCCTGGCTTGCCGGTGAACCGTCGGGAGCCGTTCGATGTCTCCCTCCAAACGAGACAGGAAGGTGGAGAAGGAGAGGAGGGAGAAGCCGGAGAAGGAAGAGGTCTGCCGCGGAAGAGAGAGAGAGGAGGAAGGAGAAGGAGGAGGGGACCTCGCCACCGCCTCCAGGCCGCCGGGGAAGGGAGAGGGGTCGCCGCGGGAGAGAGGGAGGGCTGCCGTGGGAGAGAGGGAGGAAGGGAAGAGAGGTAAAGGTCGGGCACGAGAAGAAGGGAAAAGAGAGAGAGGGAGAGAGAGAAAAGGGTTTAGCACGTAAGTGGCTAAACTGACCTAATCTAGCCAGTTCAATCGGATCGAGTCCGACTACACCCTAAATTGCGATCTCTTCGCAATCTTGTTTGGATCTGTCGATCCCGAACACTCCTACTGGGTCTATTCAATCAAGTACATCAATCAAGGTTGTGTGTGCACTACGCGGGTGTGAAACCTACCACCAAGGCGCGATTTACCAAATTGCCCTTGGGGTCCAAAAACAGCGATGCAATCAACCGATCGCAAAGAAAGGCTAACCGAGCCAACCCAACCAAGCCAGACCCTCGACCTAACGCGGTCGGACCGGGTCGGAGGAACAGGTCCTCACACCGGATGTTCTGGACATCCTAGAGCATCGCTTGCTTGGGAAGCTGTTATTTTCTTGCCTTCCCAGGAAGAGATGCGTAGTCGCGCTTGTCGGGGCCACTAGAGACACTGCTGGTTGTGTGTTGAGAACAGTTCACATACTGTTCTCTGGCACCTACCCTTAGAGGGTTGTGTAGTTGGGAGTACCCTCCTCTGGTTCTGGGTACTCGCACCGCATGGTGACACGTGGGTTGGTTGGTTCGTCTGGCTCGGTATGCTAGAGCAACAGCGGGGTGAACCCCGGACTATGCTCTCGCTACTGAGACAGGTGACTTGAGGGTTGACACCGGACAGTTGGTCGGTGGTCATGGTGAGTTTCGAGGATGTCATTCCTGCTTCTCGAGAATGGCAGGTTAGCCATTGGCAGAGGTAGTGGTTTCAGCATCAGCGATAGTTGTGGCAGCAGCAGCGTCGTGTCAGTTCTCTGAGAGGTGGCCTGGACCACCATACTGAGAGGGATTCCACTGGGTACTCGAGTGCTAACCATCGTGGGTCTTTCCGCCGACGATGCTAGTTGCGAGGGGCGCTGGGCGCTTACCGCAGAGCAGCCGGGCGTGACGCACAGCGTGGGCCAGAGCAGTGGACTAGTGCCTCAGTTGGGGCAGGTACCTAGGGCAGACACGGGAATTCAAGTTCCAGATATAGGCTTGATGGAGACGATGTAGCGACCGTTCTAGCCATCAGTTCGTGCACTCCAGAGGAGAGAGAGCATCTTCAGCTGTAGCCAGTTTCAGAGCCGCCAGCTTCGACTTTCAGCTTCAGCCTTTAGCTTTTAGAGCTTCTCGCAGCTTGTGATTTCCTTGTGGCTCTGGGTTTCCCCCTTGTGACTCGTTCCCATACGGACGTGTTGGCTTGGGACTGGAGTCGGGTGTGGCTTTGTGAGTAGCCACCGTTTTGGGACAAGAGCTTGGGTTGGTTGCTCTTGTCAGGGCATTTCCTGGAGGTTGGGACCTCTAGGTGTCCGTCACCCACGTGTGGTGCACGTTGGGGTTCGACGGCTTCCCCAGGTGCGTCGGTTGGCCCCGTACCGGGTTGTGCTTCTTTGGCCGTGGGAAGGTGTCGTGGGTGCACCTGACAGCGCTGTTTCGGTCTCATTGAAGTTCGTAGTTTGGCGATCCTTCTGCTTGTCGAGAGCTAGGGCTTGTTCACTAGCTTGTAGTGAACTCCTTCCCCGTTGTTTTCGAGGGTGCTCTAGAGAGCAGCTTTCCCTTGTATTATTGTTGTTGTTGTTTGTGCAGTTGTGTTTTCTGAGGATCTTTCTGGTTGTCGCCTTTGTGGGACACCGAGCTTGAGATCGAGGTTCCTTTGGGAGGTCTGGAGCGTTATGAGTTTGCATGTGGATGCAAGCAGTATATGGAGAGTCGAGGACTCAGTCGGCCGAGTTAGTAGCTCAAGACTTCATTTGCCCAGGTGTGTTGCCTCAGAATGTGTTCCGGTTCTCATTATGGATGGTTCCCTCCATAGATACATGGGTTTCAGGGAAGTTAGACAGTGTTGCAGTACAAAGTACGTGCCCGCTACAGTGCGTCGATGACAGGTTAGCAGTTGAGAGACTTGTCGACCCCTTCAAAGTTCGACCTTCACATCGACCACACTAGTTGAGGATTCGGGATTGTGACATCCCGGAGACAGCCTTCCGTACGAGGTACGGACTATCCAAGTTCACATTGATGCGTCTTGGTCTGACGAACGCACCAGCAGCCTTCTCAGATCTGATGTAGAGGATCTTCAGGCCATACCCTGATCAGTTGCAGTAGCGTTCATCGACAGCATCATATCTACTGGCGTGTTGAGGAGGAGAACGAGTGATATTTGGCGTTTGCATCGCTGGGTGCATCGGCGTTATTTGGCTCCTAGTGTGAGGTTTTGGCCTTCAGAGGTAGGATTTGGGGAATAGATCGTGTCAGCGACAGACAGCTTAGTTGATTCAGCTGAGCTCTAGACAGATATGCGACGACAGAGGTCGAAGACGGTATTCGAGATTTAGTAGAGGCATCTCCAGGACCGCGGAACCGTTGACCGGAGTGACCAGGAGACCGGAGCTCTTGCCTTAAAGTCACTGCATCAGTGCCTTTAAGGGTGATAGCTATCAGCAGTTGTCAGAGAGGCTAGAGCAGATTTGGTGAATTTGTCAGCTCATCAGAGACAGATATTCAGTTGGACCGAGTTTCGAGGATCAAGTTCCAGATGATTTGCTCCTTTTTGTTCGCAGCATCCCAGCTCTCATGACCACAGTGATAGAGACCTAGGGTAGATATCCGGAGCTCGTGCAGATCCGTTCTGCGGTTGGTACCGAGCACGTGACAGAGGGCTGGACAGCGTCAGCAGATGGGAGGTTGTGCTCAGGTAGCAGTGTTGCAGATCCGGCAGACCCATAGCAACCTCCTTTGTAGTGTCAGAGTGGGAGCACATCATGGCGGACGTCACTACCGGACTGCTGAAGAGTCAGAGCAGATGATCCAGATCTCGGAGGACATGCATAGGACATGTGTCATCGATGCAAGAGGGAGTTGGGAGGAGTGAGTCCCTTTGCTTGAGTTCGCCTACTTCAGTAATCATCCGTCCAGAAGGATGCAGTGCCATTTGAGGTGTAGCACGACAGTTCGTGCCATTCTTTCGATTGCTCAAATTGAGGTTGTTGAGGCATCAACCACCATCCCAGACGTCATTAGAAAGTCCTCAGAGAGATTAGCACAGATCAGACAGAGACCCCTGATGGCGCAAAGCAAACGAGAGAGCTACGCAGGTCAGAGGCGGTGATCTTTGGAGTTCTTAGTTCATGACAGGGTGTTCCTGAAGGTTCCTCCACGCAGAGGATCAGTCAGAGTTGGCAGAGAGCAGAGACTAGATAAGGTGGAGGCCGAGGCAACCCTACTACGAGAGTCTACACCATATCCATGATGACGTGGAGTGACGATGACACCGAGCCTACAGAGTTTCCTAACAGCATCAGCAGACAGTTGATTGTGCTCCAGAGGTTGAGTGGCAATTTCAGTATTGTGCGAGGACATCCTGCGTGAGGTTCACTCCTCTCTTGTTGTTGTTCATTCAGGAGGCACGGAGATACATCATGGATTTCGTCATCAGCTTGGTTGGCACCAGATCCAGAGGTCAGATTCAGAGGTAAGATCACCACATATACCATATGAGGAGTATATGTGCCACATAGCAGTCCACATGTCAGAGAGATGATCGGGTTACGTGATGCTTCAGCTTACATCACTTCAGGCCATGATTCCAGGATCACAGACAGATTCTAGTACAGCTCTTAGGAGCCGATGACCATTTTATTGACTATCAACACAGCATCTCACAGCACAGATGAACGGATGGTCAGAGAAGACCATTCAGATCCTTGGTGGTGTGCATAGGGCATGTACCATTGATGCAGACGTCAGACGACGAGAGCACATCCTCATAGCGGAGTTTGCCTACTTCCGCAGTTGACAGATCAGCACAGACATTGCACCTTTTGAGGCAGAGAGATCAGCGCAGATCAGGTCAGAGTGGATAGAAGATTTATGTAGATCAGAGGTGACAGCCGCTAGAGTTCGCAGTTGGTGACAGAGGGTTTGCGTACATATCAGCTCTATTTACACACTTGTCAGTTGCGTGTCCTACCGCCACATGTTCGGTGCTAAGGAAGTACATTCCATATCCGTCCCATGTGATCAGACACGATGGCATCATCGTCGAGGAGGACGCCACCTACATAGAGTAGCCAGTGCAGATTATGGCCAGACGGGATCAGGTGCTGAGAGGCAGATCGATACCGTTGGTGATGATAAGATGGGGACATGGCAGTCCAGAGAGTTTGACATGGGAGCGAGAGGATCGCATGCGCCGAGAGTTCCCCTGACTATTCGACCCAGTAGATAGTTTCCTTTGTATGGGCGTTCGTACCACGATGACTAGTTGGTTCTTCTTATCCGGCCCTACCCTTACTTAAATTTCGGGACGAAATTTCTTTAAGGCTGATAGGTTGTGAGGACCCATACCGCCAACCCGGTCCAACCGCGTTAGGTCGAGGGATTGGTTTTGTGGTTTGGCTAGGTTGGCCTTGGGATGCGATCGGTTGATCGCATCGCTGTTTTTGACCCTAGGGGAATTTTGGTAAATTTGCTCCCTGGCGGTTGGTTTCACACCCACGTTGCAGACACTGCCTTTGATTGATGTATGTGTTTGATTAGAACCTTAAAAGCGCCTCCGATCAGAAGATCGGAGCTCGATCGGGATTGATCGAAATGGACAGCTGTGATCGATTACAGCTTTCTATTTAAACCCTGACTTCTCTCTCTTTCCTTTATCTTTCGTTCCCCTCCTGTAGTTGTCTCTCCCCCCCTCTCTCTCTCTCTCTCTCCTACCGACTAAGCTAGGGTTTCGAGTCGTGATCTTCGAAGAGCGGATCTTGGCGATCGAGCTTGGAGAATACGTGAAGGAGCTGCGCTACTTGATCAAGTAGGTGTTTCTACCCCGATCGTATGATTGGGTTCACCTAGGATAGGTTTATTATGCTTTTGATGTAGTGGTGTATGGTAGAATATTGTGTAGCTTTATACATGGGTGTTATAGCTTGCTTAGAGTATCTCTACCATTTGGTTTCGTATTTTTATCGCACGATTCTCGTATTATCACCAGTTTATTGATTTTCGACCACTTGGACCTAGATTTGAGCTTTAACCATCAAAATCTTGTTTTCTTCGTATCAATAGCTTCCCCAGCATTTATTACGCGTGCCTGCAAAGTTTCATCGATTTCCGATAAGGTTTGATAGATCAAATCCAAGAAATTAGATTTCGGGTACTGTTCTTAGGAACTGTACACCAGGCCTGACGGTAGACCGTCGGATCGACCATCAGATGTTGGCAAGTTTAATTTTGGTCTCACGGTCGACCGTCGGATCGATCGTCGCATCGACCGTGGCCTCACGGTCGACCGTCGGATAGACCGTTGCATCGACCGTGAGGCTCTGTCTCATTTAGGGTCTCCCAGGGTCGATGCTCCGATCGACCATGGATCCTTACCTTTTTCCCACTTTACGTCACGGTCGACCGTCGCATCGATCGTGAGGCTCTGTCTCCTTTTTGGCTTCCCAGGGTCGGTGTCTCGATCGACCGTGGCCCTTAAGCTTTTCCCACTTTTTGGTTTCAAGGTCGACCGTCGGATAGACCGTGAGCCCCTGAACAATGTTTTCTGGCTTCCTTTGATTGGGCTTTTGTTTATGATAGATACCCAATCATGGTCGGAAGCATACATGTTATTATCACCGGGTTTTTCAATTGATTTTGATTGAGATTGGGAATTGGATCGTCGGTTTAACCTTTTTGGCGGATTTCTGGATTGACTTGAATACCTAATTGGATGGTAAAATTAAATGCTTATTGTTTGCTTAGCCGTTAGCTAGCTATGAGTGCTAGCTTACTCTGTATTGTGGAACCTTAGCCCGTTGCCGGCATGTGTCGAGGGCTATTGTATAACTGTTGAACTCATAATTGTTGTTGTGGCATATAGAGACATCTAGGTTAGATATTTGCATAGGTTCATGCACTGTATGCATTAGAGGCATATCAGGTTAGGGGGGGCGATGGGTTGATCGCCGATCCGAGGCTCTCGAGTAGCTCGGATCTAGCCTTAGGACCGCAGCTAGATAGCAAGGTTTAGGACGTGATTGTATTATTTGAATCTTCATGTTATCGAGGATATGGTTTAGTCTGCTATATCATGTTGCCCTTGTGGTTTAGAGGTCGTGGTGCTTCTCCAAGGCCAAGTGTTAAGGATGGTTGTCGACATCCCTGACATGGTCCCTAGACAATGGCTTTCTGTTGGGTAAGGGTGATCCTACTAGTTCCGGTTGTTGTTCCTCCCAACGTGTTGGTTGATGTTACTAGCATGGTCGGTTGAGAAGAGTGAGATCCCTTAGGGAGTCGATAGGGGATATGGGACCCCGTGGGATTCCTTAGGCTTAGGTGGAGAGACATCATAGTTGTTGTTTTCCTCCCTTCAGTGTGTCGTAGAGTAGAACCCTACTGAGCTTATCGCTCCCTCCTACTCGGTGTGAGGACCCGTCCCTCTACTCCTGTGGCTCGTCGTGGACCGCAAGGGCAATTTGGTAAATTGCGCCTAGTCGGCTTGTTTAACACCCACGTGTGCACACACTGACCATGTGTTGTGGTAATGTTTGGTTAGAATGGTTAGTGGGACCCAGGATCGAAAGATCCAAGCTTGGGCTTGAGTTCTTGCCCAAGTCTAGCTTTTTGGACAAAAAGGATCGATCTTCTCTAGCTAAGAGATTGATCTTCTTGTGCCAGAAAGTCAAGTCTAGCTTAGGGAAAGATCGATCATTCATAAGTCGATTCGTTTGCTTATAAAGCAGACGAGACTTTCTTCCTTGAATCCTTTTGAAATACGGAGATCTGAGCTCAGATCTTGCGATTTTTGAAGATGTTTGAGGACGATCCAAGGCCTAGCAGCTTGGATTGAAGCTACTCTTGCTTATGTAGGGATTCCTACCTACAATCTTTTCGGGTTTTTGGTTTTTTCGGTTTGATTATGCTCTTATGCTTAGATCTGTTAATATACTTGTTGGTTTTCCATGATTTCACCGGTTTTGGACTCGTGGGATCTTGATCTATCAGATCCCAGAGTTTTGTTATGTTTGGATGTACTTTTCGGCGGTATTTCTCGCCGAAAGTACGCCAGAGAACCCATCCGGATCGATCCTTCTTGAGGAAGGATCGATCCCTCTGGGTTCGTCATGCTGCGCCCGATGAAGGATCGATCCTCTGCTTGGAGAAGATCGATCCTGCGTCTTGGGTAGCATGGTTACCCTGCGTCGCGAGGAAGATCGATCTTCCTGGGAGGAAGGATCGATCTTCTCTAGCTCGACAATGAGGGAAGGCTCACTGTTACTTAAAAGATCGATCTTTTCTTAGGAAAAGATCGATCATTTAGTAGCAGAGAGGATTTTTCTCGGTTTTTGCCCGCGGGGATTGGTATGCCGGTTTTCTTTATCGCTTTATACCTTATACATATGTTTAAGCATGTTAGCCCTATAATAGGGGCAGCGGTGAACCGGGGGAGTGATGACTCCCGGGTTGTTTGGAATTAACGGGCGGGTAGCCCTACAACTTTCCCTAGCCTTGCATGCCGGCGTGTCCCGAGGGCTTTATCTGTGATATCTGTGAGCTGTTGTTTGTGGGGCTGCTTCCCGGTGCAGGTGTTGTGGTGGACTGCTGGCAATTGGTGGTGGTACCACTGTAGCAGTCTCTAGACCTTATTTACCTGTTCACCACCTCGGCCCGTGCCCAGATCTTGTTATTTATATCATCACATATTGTTGCATGCTTACAGGTATTATCCTGCGCACGTCCATAGCATGCATTGTGTTATGCATTAGTTGCATCTGTGTAGGGCGTTGCCGATCCGGGGCTTTCGGATAGTCCGGATCTAGCTCTAGGATCGTTCCGGGTAGCTTGGTCCAGGACTCGATTTGTAGTATTCAGTTGTTTTGGATGATAGGGTTAGATGACCTGAATACATGTTGCCTGATGATTATAGAGGTCGTGTCGGCCTCAAGCCAGATGTTGTGGGTGCAACCGGTGTCCGTTCTCGTCCCTTGGGGCCGTCGGAGTAAGTTCAGCCCAGGCAGTGTCTGTTCCAGCCCGCAGTGGCGACCAGTGTGGGCCCAGTTAGTTTGGGTGATCACAGCTGGAACCCTGCGACACTAGGTGTATCTAGGATGGGCCCAGTCCTTTGGGGTGACCATGGTTGGGTATGCCTAGGGACACCGGCAAAGGGTTATGGGACCCTTGTTGCACACCCAAGTCTTGCTTGGGGGCGACACTGTTGTGTTCCCTCCCTTGTGAGTGTCGTAGTGTAGTGTCCATGCTGAGCCTAGTGCTCACTCCTACCCGGGCTGCGTTTTGCAGGTGCTGGCGCTAGCTCTTCTTCGGTCGCCCCTACCGGGCCGGTGTTTGGTGACGTGGTGGCGTCTGGCGGTGCTTGAGGAGCGGCGATCTCTGTTTCTTCCTTTTTGTTATAGATAGTCTCCGGAGTGATAAATGTATAATTTTCTTGTTTGAGGTTGAGTATTATATTACAGTTCTATCTTGAGGTTGTGAATGATTGCATAATACAGGATGATTATGAATTCCTAGGGTAACCACTACAATTAGAGGGAAACCTCGCCAAAATTTCCGCAGTAAGTTAGGTTCCGGTTCGCGTCGCCCAGCCCGGTTGGGCCTACGCGGGTCGGGGCGCGACAACTTGGTATCAGAGCATAGGCTGTAGATCCCAGGGTGTTAGGATCCGGTACTGTTGTGTTCCCTCCCTTGTGAGTGTCGTAGTATAGTGTCCATGCTGAGCCTAGTGCTCACTCCTACCCGGGCTGCGTTTTGCAGGTGCTGGCGCTAGCTCTTCTTCGGTCGCCCCTACCGGGCCGGTGTTTGGTGACGTGGTGGCGTCTGGCGGTGCTTGAGGAGCGGCGATCTCTGTTTCTTCCTTTTTGTTATAGATAGTCTCCGGAGTGATAAATGTATAATTTTCCTGTTTGAGGTTGTGTATTATATTACAGTTCTATCTTGAGGTTGTGAATGATTGCATAATACAGGATGATTATGAATTCCTAGGGTAACCACTACAATTAGAGGGAAACCTCGCCAAAATTTCCGCAGTAAGTTAGGTTCCGGTTCGCGTCGCCCAGCCCGGTTGGGCCTACGCGGGTCGGGGCGCGACAACTTGGTATCAGAGCATAGGCTGTAGATCCCAGGGTGTTAGGATCCGGTTCGGTTGAGATTGAGCGTGGAATGGGTTAGTTCTATGTCTAGAACATCCGTGCATGCTCTCCTTGTGTTGTGTTATGTCTTCCGCTTTATTGTTGTGTTGCTTGTTTTGCTGTTCTGACGAGTGAATGCTCGTTTGTCGTTGGAGATTGCGCAGATGTCGGGAGCTCGAGGCCGACCTTCGGTTGTTGGTCGGGGTGGGGCACGACTTGGTCGACCCGCCCGACCAGACAGGGTAACACCTGTCAGGGAGGTCAGAGCTAGACGGGCTACGCCATCACCAGCGACGGTTGCGGTCGCACAGGAGGAGGCCTTTCTCACCGAGGAGAGGGTTCTCCCTCCTGTCGACGAGCGGACCGCTGCGGCGGTCTTGTTGGACCTTCTGCAGCTGGACCCGTCTAGATTCAGTGGTGGGTCAGCATGTCCAGTGGCCAGGGCATGTCAGTTTGGGCAAGGGCTTCGATCAGAGATCAGGCGACGGACCAGTTCTTACCGCTTCCATGCGTACTCAACAGTTCTGGACTGCGCCTTGGCAGTAGGGGCGCAGTTGCGAGACGAGAGGTGCCAGGCAGTTCCACCGGCATTATGTACCAGCGCACCGCAGAGACCCCAGTTCAGAGGGGGGATTCGGCAGAGGCCAGCGGCGGCGTCAGCGACACTTCCAGCAGCAGTCGCAGCGCCTGCAGCAGTCCCAGCAGCAGCTGCCGAGTTCAGCAGGCCAGTTTCTCCGGACGGCCGGGCCGTTTGGGCAGGCTTCTTCAGGGGGAGGCCATGGTCAGCAGCCTGGCGCGTCAGTCACGTGCTTCCTGTGCGGGCAGCTGGGGCACTACCATAGAGACTGTTCCTTGCGAGAAGCGCGGGGCGCTGTGCCACAGGGCAGTAGAGGCGGAGGGCCCAGTGCTTGGCAGGGGAGTAGTGGGGGGCGCATGTCAGGGGCTGGACCGAGCCGCTCCAGAGGTGGAGGCGGCCAGCGGGGGCATCTGTTTGCTCTTCCGGAGCGTGAGCAGCCGGACACCGTTCAGCAGTACCAGCAGCCGTTACAGTACCAGCAGGCAGCGGCAGAGCCATCCGTACCCAGAGGTAATCTCTCAGCTTTCTAGTTCCTTAGAAGATATGCTGATAGATTCTGGGACGTCTCTTTCCTACATTGCTAGCATGTGCGTGGCATCGCTAGGGTTAGAGACGAGTCGGCTAGAGGTGGCACAGTCTGTAGACTCACCGATCAGCGGCACAGTCAGGATAGACCGGGTCTGCTGATCGTGTTCGTTGGAGGTTGGAGCCTCTGGGTCTGTCTAGACCTACGGGTGCTAGACATGATCGGCTTTGACGTGATACTCGGTATGGACTGGTTGGCAGCATACCGGGCCGTCATCGACTGTGGTCGCCGGAGGGTGGTCGCTTGGATACCCAACGGGACACGGTTTGTGTTGTTGGGGGATCGATTCTCCGCCGATTTCTTTGCTTGTAGTGTAGGGAGGTGTGGCAGCGAGCTCTCAGCCTTGTTGGCCAGCCTGTCCCTGTCCGATTCTGAGGGAGTGCAGCAGAGCAGTTTTCCCAGGATCGTGTGCGACTACACCGACGTGTTTCTCGAGGTGTTGCCAGGGCTTCCACCGCCCAGAGAGGTCGATTTTGAGATCGACCTAGTACCAGGTACCGCACCGATCTCTCTTCCAGCTTTCAGGATGACACCAGAGCAGCAGTTGCAGGGTTGATCTTCTTTAGCTCGACAGTGAGGGAAGGCTCACTATTACTTAAAAGATCGATCTTTTCTTAGGAAAAGATCGATCCTTTAGTAGCAGAGAGGATTTTTCTCGATTTTTGCCCGCGGAGCTTGGTATGTCGGTTTTCTTTATCGCTTTATACCTTGTACATATGTTTAAGCATGTTAGCCTTATAATAGGGGCAGTGGTGAACCGGGGGAGTGACGACTCCCGGCTTGTTTAGAATAAACGGGCGGGTAGCCCTACAGCTTTCCCTAGCCTTGCATGCAGGCGTGCGCCGAGGGCTTTATCTGTGATATCTGTGAGCTGTTGTTTGCGGGGATGCTTCCCGGTGCATGTGTTGTGGTGGACTGGTGGCAGTTGGTGGTGGTACCACTGTAGCAGTCCCTAGACCTTATTTACCTGTTCACCACCCCGGGCCGGCAGGGTGCCGTGCCCAGACCTTGTTATTTATATCATCACATATTGTTGCATGCTCACAGGTATTATCCTGCGCATGTCCATAACATGCATTGTATTGTGCATTAGTTGTATCTGTGTAGGGTGTTGCCAATTCGGGGCTTTCGGGTAGTCCGGATTTAGCTCTAGGACCGTTGCGGGTAGCTTGGTCCAGGACTCGATTTATAGTATTCAGTCGTTTTAGATGATTGGGTTAGATAACCTGAATACATGTTGCTTGATGATTATAGAGGTCGTGTCGGCCTCAAGCCAGATGTTGTGGGTGCAACCGGTGTCCGTTCTCGTCCCTTGGGGTCGTCGGAGCAAGTCCAGCCCGGGCAGTGTCTGTTCCTGCCCGCAGTGGCGACCAGTGTGAACCCAGTTAGTTTGGGTGACCAAAGCTGGAACCCTGCGACACTAGGTGTATCCAGGATGGGCCCAGTCCTTTGGGGTGACCATGGTTGGGTATGCCTAGGGACACCGGCAAAGGGTTATGGGACCCTTGCTGCAAACCCAAGTCTTTCTTGGGGGCGACACTGTTGTGTTCCCTCCCTTGTGAGTGTCGTAGTGTGGTGTCCCTGCTGAGCTTAGTGCTCACTCCTACCTGGGCTGCGTTTTGGAGATGCTGGCGCTAGCTCTTCTTCGGTCGCCCCTACCGGGCCGGTGTTTGGTGACGTGGTGGCGTCTGGCGGTGCTTGAGGAGCGGCGATCTCTGTTTCTTCCCTTTTGTTATAGATAGTCTCCGGAGTGATAAATGTATAATTTCCCTATTTGAGGTTTTGTATTATATTACAGTTCTATCTTGAGGTTGTGAATGATTGTATAATACAGGATAATTATGATTTGCTAGGGTAACCACTACGATTAGAGGGAAACCTGGCCAAA
This sequence comes from Narthecium ossifragum, assembly GCA_963920575.1. Classification (NCBI taxonomy): domain Eukaryota; kingdom Viridiplantae; phylum Streptophyta; class Magnoliopsida; order Dioscoreales; family Nartheciaceae; genus Narthecium; species Narthecium ossifragum. Next base: position 20,034,272 of record OY986964.1, on the reverse strand, counting down.
ATTTCCGCAGTAGGTTAGGTACCGGTTCGCGTCGCCCAACCCGGTTGGACCTACGCGGGTCGGGGCGCGACACCCGGGTTAGATTTTGCAGGTGCAGGCGCCAGTTCTTCTTCAGTAGAGCCGGTTGGATCAGCTTTTGGCGGCGCGATGATTTCCAGAGGTGTTTGAGGTTGCTGTGGGAGAACAGTTGTACTTTTGATCGATTGTGTATATTATAGACATCCTTCGAAGATTTTTGGATTAAATGTATAATCTTTTCCCTTGGTGGAGTTTTGATAAGAATTTGTATCGGATGTCTAAATAGTACAAGTTTATGTTTCTTTTAATTGAATTACACCTTTATCCTTGGAAGTCAAATGATATTGAATTATCTCTGTTTTCCGCAAATGTATCGCGCCAGATTGGATGTGAATAGTGATAGGAGCCTTCATGCCTCGGCCTAGATGGGTTTTATGGGTCGGGGTGTGACACTATCGCTCTAGCCAGGGGAGCTGGGATGCTGTGAACGACAAAGAGGATGTCGTCTAGAACTTGATCCTCGATACTCGACCCAACTGACTATCTCTGTCTCCAATGAGTTGACAAACCCACTAAATCTTCTCTAGCCTCTCTAGAAACCACTGATGGCTATCACCCAAAGGCTTAGACGTCGTGACTTTAAGGTGAAGAGGTCCGACCTCCTGATCATTCTAGTCAACGGTCCCGTGATCCTGGAGATGTCTCTGCTGAATCTCGAATACCGTCTTCGACCTCTGCCGTTGCATATCTGTCTACCGCTGGCACTGCCTGTCACGCCCAGACCTGGAAAACCCATCCAGATCAAGGCGTGAGCCACCTAAACCTGTTTACATCATCAATAGGCGCACAAATATATAACTGCTATGAATTTAAACAATTTAGTCCTCAAGCCATTTATTCCTCTATCTACTCAATTGCTGCAAGCTTTTATTAATTGTCCAAGTATTACACTTATAGTGTGTTCATGGTTAGGGCCAAAGGTGTGCATTTCCTATGTGTTGAATGATTATGCACGATTGGGATATGTGAATGCTGAGCTTGACTTCTGTTTATTCTTGAATGCTAACTCTACACTATAGCTATGTTATACCCTGTTGCACTTTTTATTGATGACTTGGCATGTAGAGACACCTAGGCCTAGTTGCTTGACTAGAATCATGCATGTGTATGTATAGAAGCATTAAGGCTAGGTGCAGGCGATGGGCTCGGGTAGCTCGAATCTAACTCTAGGACCGAGGTATGGGTAGGAGGACTAGGGAGAGATTGTGTGGTTATGATCTTGTGTTGATCGAGATTACAACCTAGCTATACTCAGTGAATTATGATTTTGAGGTGTAGAGGTCGTGTCGTGGTTCCAGAACGGTGTGCTCTGTGGGCTTACGCACCATGTTGTGTCCTACCTCCGTTATTATGTTTCCCCGTGCATGGCGGATGAGGACGTGGTAGGCGGTGAGGTAGCGGCGATACACTCGCACTGTGTCCTAGCCCGTTGTGCTCACCACCTTGCTACATCGGTAGGGTTGTGACCCTTGGGAATAGGAGTGGCGGTTGGTACAGGAGTTACCAACCATGTGTCCGTACCCTGGAGTAGGCCGTGGGCGTAGAGAGAGTCCCCTTGACCTGTGATGAGACCCGACACATTTGCAGTTCCCTTTCCTTGAGTGTGCCGTAAAGTAGAAACCCTACTGGGCTTTATGCTCACCCTACCCGGGTTGCGTTTTGCAGGTGCAGACGCCATTCCTTTCACTTCAGTAGTCCCAGGCAGATCAACTATCGGAGGCGCTTCTACTTCAGGTGGACTTTGAGGTTGTTGGCAGATCAGAGGGCTTAATTCAGTATCTACATTTATTTGATATCGTTAACTCTTGGAGACTTATGATTTGCATTTGAGGACAAATTGTATAACTTTAATTTTGATATTAATGTAGAATGATGTTTCTTCAATTATTTAAATTGGGTCTGTAATAACTATAGTAGTTGCAAATCCACATTTATGCCCTCATTATCAAGTAGTTAAATTTATTGTGAATGTTGGAAAGTGTACAGGTTCCATGTGTCAGAATTATAGAGGAGACTCTGTCGAAATTTTTGCGCCCATTGATGATTTAACAGGTCTAGGTTGCTCACTCCTCGATCTGGATGGGTTTTCTGGGTCGGGGCGTGAGACGGCCCATCCGTCGAATCCCGCCTCTAAAGGCTAAACCTCGCACTGGGCGTCAAACAACACCAATGCTCCCTCAGTAGTCGCGACGCAAACCCCAAAGGTCGCTCCTGCTCCTCCTCAACGCGTAAGTAGACATCATGATGTCGACGGACACCACAACAAACTAATCAAGGTATGGCATGGTCTGGAAAACTGTCTTCGGGATGTCAAAATCCCGAAGTCTCAGCTGGTGTAGTCGACGCGAAAGCTGACCTCTGAAATGGTCGACGAACCTCTCAATTGCTAACACGTCACCGACACACTATAGCAAACATGCACTCGTCGCTGCAACAGTGACCAACTTCCTAAAGCCTATGTATGTAGGGAGGGAAAACACCCACAAAGTGAACCGGAACACACTATGATGCAGCACACCTGGGCGAGCGAAGTCCTGAGCTACTGACTCGGCTGACTGAGTCCTCAACTCTCCATATGCTACTGGCATTCACATGCAAACTCGCAACGCTGCTCAAAACCGCCTACAGAGTCTCGACCTCAAACTCGGTATACCACGAAGGCGATAACCCAAAAGCTTCTCAAAGAATAGCTGCACAAACAACACGAGGGGAAAAGATTCACCACAAACTGGTGAACAAGCCCCAACTCTCAACAACCAGAAGGATCACCAACCCGCAACCTTCAATGAGAGCAAAACAACGCCATCAGGAGTACTCACAACACCCTCCCATGGCCAAGGAAACATAACTCGGTGCGCGACCAACCGACGCAACCAAGGAAGCCGTCGAACCCCCAACATGCACCACACGTGGGTGACGGGCACCTTGAGGTTCCCAACCTCTAGCAAACGCCCCGACAAGAGCTACCAACCCAAGCTCTTGTCCCAATCAGTGGCTACTCTCAAAGCCACACCTGACTCCGGTCCCAAGCAGGCACGACTACACAAGGACGAGTCACAAGGGAAAAAACCCAAGCCACCAATAAACTGCACGCTGTGAGACACTCTGAAGCAGAAAGCTGACGTTGAAAGTTGAACATGGTGGCCCTGAAACTGGCTACAGCTGAAGCTGCTCGCTCTTCAGGAGTGCGCGGACCGTTGGCTAGACTGATCGTCGCACCGTCTCCACCAAGCCTCTACTTGGAGTATGAACTCCGCGTCTGCCCCACGTACCTGCCCAAACTGAGGTATCAACACACTGCTTAGGCCTACACCGTGCGTCATGCCCGACTGCTCTGTGGTAAGCGTGTCGCGCCCCTTGCAGCCAGCACCAGTCGGCGGAAATGACTCCCGGCAGCTAGCACTCGAGCACCCAGTGGGATCCCTCTCAGTATGGCGGTCCAGGCTACCTCTCTAACAACCGGCATGATGCTGCTAAAACACTTGAACTTTGCCAAAGGCTACCCTGCAGTTCCTCGAAACCTGGAACAACAACCCCGAACTCACAACGACCACCGACCAATAGCCCGGTGTCAACCCTCAAGTCACCTGTCTTAGTAGCTAGAGCACAGTCCAGGGTGCACCCTACTATCGCTCTAGCATACCAAGTCAGATGAACCAGCCAACCCGCGTGTCATCACGTAGTGCGAGTACCCAGAACCAGAGGAGGGTACTCCCAACTACACTTCCCTCCAAGGGAAGGTGCCAGAGAACAGTACGCGAGTTGTTCCCACCATACAACCAACAGTGTCCCTAGTGACCCTAACAAGCGTCACAATGCATCGCTTCCTGGGAAGGCAAGTGATCGCTCACAAATGCGTCATTAAATCAGATGCAAAACGCAATTTAGAATTTATAATCTTTCAATCAATACTACTCTACAAACGTAGAACAGTGGTGAGATCCAGAGTCGAACCCCATGGAAAGATTGTTTAACAAAAGAAGAAATCAAATTAAATCTCTAAACTCAAGTCCTAAGGCGAAGAAAAGGAGTTTCAATAGTTTTGTTATCTAAGAAATTAAACTACTGAAAAAACAACGAAAAGGTTGGGATAAATCAATGAGAGAAAACCTAGGGATTACTCAATCCACTCTAATTTCACCTCTTGTATTCTCTAGTATCCTCTTGTTCTCTAATCTAGACATATGGAATCACGGTTTCTTAAGCTCGCATGAATCCCTAAATGAACGCTCATGTTATCCTACGGCATAGTCTATCTTCGCTTAGCATAGACTGTCTTCGGACTTAACCTGAGTACAATCTATCTTTGCTTAGCATAAACTATCTCAAAGGCATGCACAAAAGCGACATTAAAATCATCCTATAGATCTCTACTATCAAGCACCGCAATCAAGTAGGACTAAAAATACGTCAAGGAACTCGGTTCCCTCAACTCTTTTATCATTAAAACCGAATCTATAAGATCATGTCTAGTATAAAAATACAAGATTCAACTAGAAAAATACAAAAAGGCTACATTAGAGCTTCATGAAATCCCTAAGTGAGAGATTAGCCACTCATCTTTGGGATGAAGGCCATGTATTCGATGAAGAACGCTTGAGATCCACGCCGCATCTCCGTCTCCTTCAGCAACCCTAATCCTCTCTTTTTCTCTCTATGGGGGCCTCTGGTTTTTGGCTAACAAAACCCTTTTTATATGCTAATTCCCGGAATTAGGGTTTTGGGTTGAGTTGGACCTCTAGTGCAGCTCGGATTTCCTAGTTTAATTCTGACACCTTCTTCCGGTCGTAACTCGGTTCAACCCGTCCAGAATTTGAGAATGAGTCCAACACGAAAGATGTAGATTTGGAAGTCTTCTGTCAGATCCCGAAGATTTGATAATATTTGGACTTATCTGAAATATTTGGCGAATATTCTCCCGCACGTTGATGGACCAGTCTTCCATCAGCTAAATATCTTCATCTTCTTCAAAACTGCTATCCATCCATCAGGAATCTCTGAAAGTGTCCAACATGAAAGTATTACGTCTTGATGTCTTCTAGATGTCACCCAAATTTCAGAATAGTTTGACATACGAATAATTTCTGGTGAATATTATGCTAACAGTCAACAGAGCAGTGTATTTCAGCATATTAAGCCTTTTCTGTAATTTCTAATTTGAATCTTCATTAAACCTGAAATCAACTAACAAACTATCAAATAGAAACACTCTCTTGCTAACAAAGGTAAATTAAGGGTTTTAATTACGAATATTTAGTGACTCATCACACACCCCAACTTACACTTTGCTAGTCCTCGAGCAAAGAAAATATAAAACTAAGCAATAAATCTAACTAGCCACTTTCGTAGGTCTCACGATTGCACTTAGCATGTGCAACAAGCCTTTAAACCCCTGAGTTACCCCAGTGGAGGAGTTATAGTCTCCTGAGGGTTTGCAGTGATGATACCCACAAACATCTATACAACCCTTGAATATATCATTAAAAATCAACCACAATACTCATCAACTCCAATGCATGAAATAGAAATCATATTCATGAATGTATTCTTCTACCCATAGCAAGATAAAACAATAGCAAATCAATGCATGCCAAACACATTTCCAATTCTTCAACATATTTAACCACAATTAAGAACAACTTTAACACTCCCGTGTGTGAATAGGATTCCACATGCTTCAGAGTATCAATTATATCCAAACACTTCAACCATTCAAGAATACGAACTTGGCCAAATACATATTTTCATTCACCACTTTGCAATCTTTTTTTTTAATATGACATGTGCAATGTTATGATTTCTTAAGCTTTCTTCATGGTCCATGTAACGAGGTTCAAGCCAGTAACTCCCAAACCAGACGGTTTTAGAGCACTAAGTGTAGAACACTCTTCAGACTCTAATGCTCAGACCATGAAGGCTACAAATCACAATAGTCATTCATTTTTCAGGAATTTCAACTGTTTTACGCGAACAACACACCTTGTTAGGCACCTTGCCCGGTTACTAAGTATGAAACCCTTTTTGCATATAAAGCTCTTTTTTTTCAATTACATATTTTTCATGTAACATAGCATAAGATCATAAATCTATCATAGTATCATGCTTAGAATCTAATCTCAACTCATCAACTTGTGGAAGTGAACATGTGCATTAGGATATGTCAAGTCATCCTTAATTCATGGCAAAAGTGTTAAAGTATAGAAATAATATCATACATAGCAAAGATTTAGCTATCTTTTATATCACATATGAGATCAGAATAAATCATAAAATATGTCTCTAAATCAAACATCTTTCATCAATAAATATCACAATTTCATTCCCATGACATAGCTCAAGGGTGTATAATATTGGTTATCAGAAAAATAAAATATGAGCATGAAATTTATAAATGCTACCCCTAACTTAAATGTAATTGTCCCCAATTACACTAAGTCAAAAAAGTAAAAAAAAACTAAAAAAACATAAAGCAATGAATAAAGGGTAGAGATCACCATAATATCGTGCGATAAATAGTGGTGCCCCCATAGTACGAGCATCACATCGCCCAGACATGGAAACAGCGCCACCTCCTGATCGATCTATAGTGGTCATAATTCGCTCCTTAATGATTTCCAGAGGAACATCTGCGATAAAAAAAAATACCTTTCCAAAAGATCAAATAGAATAGAATGGAAAATATAACAATAATAGCCAAAAGGTCTTAGAATGATTAAAAGTTCGGCAGAGTCTCCTTTGTATTTATCAAGTACGTAGCCTGTACAATCAGTCATCCACATAACTTAAAAAATATAAGCATAAAAATATTAAAATATATGGAACTATCCATGCACAGCACCCAACATAGTCAGCATCCATTATATCATCCAGATTGAAGATCTGCACCGTCCGATCCGAAATCGAAGCTCTGTAGCACTTGGAACGTATCCATCAGCAATCGGACGGCGGAAAGTTCGCCGGAGGTGATCAACGGTGAAATGGCATCGCCTGAGGACGGGAAGGTGACAGGAAGAATCGTTGAAGGCCAAGGAAGTCACTGGTGTGGTCTGATCAAAGAATGGTGGCCTTCAGGCGGCGGAACGGCGGTGGACGGCGCGGAGGGCGATGACGTGTGGAAATGGATTCCGATGATCGGAGCTCCAATCAAGGGCGGGGACGATTGAGGAAGGATCGTGGAAGGCCAATGAATGGTTCTATGGGGTTTGATTGAAGAATGGGGCTTCCAGGCGGTGGATTGAGGGTGGTCGGAAAGGTGGAAACCGACAGCGGTTGAAGTCGATGATCCCGGTGGCAAGGAGTTGTTTTGATTGTGGAGGAAGCTTCGTGGTGGCCTGAGGAGGGTTATGGAGGTGGTTTGGGGTGGTGAGCAGCCGTGAATGGCGGTGAAGACGACGGCGGGGGGGCTCACCGGCGTCGGAGGAGAAGGTGGCGAGGGACATGAAGGACGGGGATGAATAGGTGGAAGGTTGGCGGAGGTATCGGTGGTATTTTTAGGGGCTGAGGGCGGCCGGAGAGTTGGCGACGGGCGGCGGTGGTCGTCGGCTCGGGGACGAGCTGACGAGCCGGGACGATGAGCCGCGGGTGAAGGAGAGAGCGGGAGGAGAGAGAAAACTTAAAGAAAATTTGGAAAAATAGAAAAAAGACGGAAAAATAAAATTGAAAAAAAATCATGGAAAATCCTAAAAATTTAGGAAAATACAAAAAAATTATAAAACTTGGGTTGCCTCACAAGAAGCGCGCAATTTTGAGTCATTCGCTAGACTTCCCGAAAAGGTGCAATTATAGCATGGATCCGTCAATTCGACGGCATCGATCACCCCACTTAGAATAATTTCGTCCATATAATGCTTGAAACCAACCCCAGCCCCACAGTAAATCAAGTAGTTGATGATGTAGGCTAACAAAGCCTTTCCTCCCAACAAGAGAACTAGAGACCCCACCCGCTATAAAATGCAACCTATCGTCATGTTTCATCTTGCAACCCGGTCTATAGTATGTGTCCCCCAGAATAGTGAAACTATCATTCGAGTGAACCGGAAGTGAAAGGTCAAATTTAGATAAAAGAAGCGGTGAAATCAGTGATGATGGTGCAAATATAGAGAAAAGAGGAGGTGGCTCAACCTTAGGATGCACTGCCACATCTGTGCAAAGGTGAGTGTCGGCATAATAAGCACACAATTGGCCCGTATCTATCACAGGTGCGGGAGTAAAAAATAGCGGTGAAAGGGGTTCAACCATCCCAGAAATAGTTTTTATCTCCGCGATTTGCCGATCGAGTGATTGGTCGGGCAAGATGTGTGTTTTGATATCATATTTCGATTGTGCGGTGTTCAAATTAACATCATCGTCAGAATCAGAAGCATAGGCATTCAAGATATCAGATAGCCTATCATTCTCCACTTCAACATCATCATCCATCAAATCCTCAAACTCATACTCATTCAGAATCACATCCAATCTAGCATTATGTAATTCAACATCATAATCATCATTGTCAGAATCATATTCCTTCAAAATCTCATATACTCTATCATTGTGCAGTGGAGCATCACCATCATCACCATCATCATCATCAGAGTCATAATCCCTCAAAATCTCAGATAATCTCAGAGATTTATCATCACAGCAGTCAGTCAAACTATCAACATGAAAGCATTCATTCTCACGCTCAGGCAAACATGTAGTCTTAAAGATGTTCAGTTTAACATGCATATTACCAAAAGAGACATCCATGACACCAGTTCGACACTGAATATTGGCATTTGCAGTGGCCAAAAAGGGGGCGTCCTAAGATGATAGGCACAATCTTTCTGTAGTGAACAGCGGGTTCCATATCCAAGACGACAAAGTCGACAGGGAAAAAGAAGTTGTCCACCTTAACTAATACGTCATCTACGATACCTCTAGGGGTCTTAATAGACCTATCAGCTAATTGCAAAACAACCGAGGTCGGTTTCAGTTCCTCCATCCCAAATTCCTTATAAAGGTAATAGGGCAAAATGTTAACACTGGCTCCTAGGTCAAGAAGGGCACCATCAATCTGGTAGTCTCCTGTGCAACAAGGTATGGTAGGGGTACCAGGGTCCTTTAGTTTGGGTGGCGTGTCATGTCTCAAAATCGAACTGACTTGTTCAAGTAAAAGGATTTTCTTGTCTCTGTTGGGTTTTGTCTGGCGTTTATGAGTGCACATATTCTTAAGAAATTTGGCATATGAAGGGATTTGACGAATGGCCTGAAGCAATGGTATGTTGATGTTGACCTGTTTGAAGATTTCAAGGGAGTCCTCTACAGCTCTTCGAGCTTTGATAGTTGGATAGGGATCCTTAAGGGCCGCAGGAAAGGGTACCCTAGGTGTATACTTGGAAGGGTTAGGTTCCCTAGAATCAGAGAGGTTGGAATCAGGTGGGTTGTATGGGTCACCACCTCCGTCCGATCGATCGGTTGGAATACCGATCGGTCGGCTGACGGCCGATCGATCGGAACTGTGTCCGATCGATCGGTTCGGGTTCGTTCCCCTACATGATTGTCAACGCGTTTTTCACTTCTAAGGGTCACTACGGCCTTGGCACTTTCAAAATTTTGGCTTTCTACGTGGTGTAGGCCTCTTGGATTGGGTAAAGGTTGACTCGGTAGGTGCCCTTCCTCTCTTCTAGCCATGTTGTTAGATAGCTGCCCAACTTGTTTTTTTAAATTTGATACGGATTGAATCGTTGAAGATAAATTGTTTGTCAACAAGGAGACATCACTTTTGACAATTGAAATTTCGACCTTCATGGATGACATGTCCCTATTGAAATCACCTCTCATCTCTAAAAGTGTACTCATGATTGAATTTAAAGTGGGCTCCATTGATGATTCAGGAGGAGGAGGTTGAGAGGTATTCTGTGGATAATGGGAAGAGTACCCAGGGTTTGGATTTGCAGAAGGTTTAGGTGGGTACTTGAAAGTAGATGTATTAGATGTATTGTTTTGGCCTTGAAAGTTACTTGACTGTTGTGGCTTCCAACTAAAATTAGGATGATTTCTCCAACCTGGATTGTAGGTATTAAAATAAGGGTTGTTCTGAGGTTTGGAGAAATCATATGTGGCATTGGCATGTTCCTGAACAAAGTCAGGAAAATTGGAGGCCAAATGACAATCAGTAGTAGAATGTTCAGAACTAGAATAAAGGGCAGAAAAGTCAGGGGAAATCTGAATTGGAGGAGTCAGGGATTGGCCAGTTTTAAGTTGGTTAAGATCTTTGGTTAGGAGAGCTACTTGTGCAGAGAGACTTTGGAATTCAGAAATTTCATGAATTCCCTGAGAATTACGAATAGTGGTAGACCGATTTCTAGAAACTGAGACGTTATGTTGTGAGTTTTCAGCAAGGTTGTCGTACATTTCCCAAAGAGCAGTCTAAGGCTTACTAAGAACAACACCCCCGCAGCAAGCTTCGACCATCGTCCTATGACGATCAATAAGACCATTATAAAACGAATGGGCTAACTGCCACTCAGGTACTTCATGATGAGGACATTCTCTAAGAAGATCTTTAAACCTTTCCCAAGCTTCATGAAACATCTCATCATCGTTTTGCTTAAAAGATATGATCATAGTGCGATAGTTATGGGTTTTGATGATAGGGAAATATTTTTTTAAAAAAGCATCTTGAAGTTGATCCCATGTTGCAATCGAGTTTGGTGGTAAAGTATGAAGCCAATGTTTAGCCTTGTCTTTCAAAGAAAAAGGGAAGAGCTTGAGTCTAAAGGCATCATCATTAAAATGCTGGAGTTTGAACATGGAAAGAAGTTCAAGGTAGCTAACAATATGACCATAAGGATTCCTCATTTTCACGCCCATAAAAAGAAGGTAAGCTGTAATCCAATTGGGCTTAATCTCATAATGAGTAGCATTAATAGGAGGTGGATTAATACAGGAGGCATATGTGAAAGGTCCAGGCAAAAAATGATTCCTAATTGGGCCTTCTATATGGTTATTGTTCTCATTGCTCCCCCCATTCCCATTATTATTTCCTTGCATCATGGTGTAGAAAGAATCAAGAGGTAGTTCAGGAATATCAACTTGTGAAGATCTTTGACGAAATGACTCTTGGCGGATGGATCTAAGAGTGTTTTCAATCTCAAGATCTAAAGGTGTCAATGGAAAACTTAATGATCGCCTACCTTGCATATAATGTCAACCACACACCACAAAGAAAAGAAAAAGAAAACAGAAGTTTCGGAGGAGAGGAGAAAACCACGGAATGCCATAGCAAAAAGTACAAGTTTAGGTGAAGAAAACGTACATGAGTGACGCGCGTCCGATCGATCGGGAAGATGGCCGATCAATCGGTAGGCCTTCCGATCGCTCACCTGGTAGGCCGATCGGTCGGTAATCCGAGTTGCAGAAAGCTTCTTCTCCAAAAAACTATTGCTTTAATGCTAAGAAAATCCCGAGAATTGTCAGAAAAATTCCTAAAAGTAAACGAAAAATAACTGAAAATAAAATCCTAACTATGCCTAGAAAAAGAGCAAAGAGAAAAATCAGAAACTTCTTTGAAAAATCAAAATGTTCCCCGGCGACGGCGCCAAAAATTGATCGCTCACAAATGCGTCGTTAAATCAAATGCAAAACGCAATTTAGAATTTATAATCCTTCAATCAATACTACTCTACAAACGTAGAACAGTGGTGAGATCCGGAGTCGAACCACAGGGAAAGATTGTTTAACAAAAGAAGAAATCAAATTAAATCTCTAAACTCAAGTCCTAAGGCGAAGAAAAGGAGTTTCAATGGTTTTGTTATCTAAAGAATTAAACTACTAAAAAAACAATGAAAAGGTTGGGATAAATCAATAAGAGGAAACCTAGGGATTACTCAATCCACTCTAATTTCACCTCTTGTATTCTCTAGTATCCTCTTGTTCTCTAATCTAGACATATGGAATCACGGCTTCTTAAGCTCGCATGAATCCCTAAAAGAACACTCATGTTATCCTACGGCATAGTCTATCTTCTCTTAGCATAGACTGTCTTCGGACTTAACCTGAGTACAATCTATCTTTGCTTAGCATAAACTATCTCAAAGGCATGCACAAAAGCGACATTAAAATCATCCTCTAGATCTCTACTATCAAGCACCACAATTAAGTAGGACTAAAAATACGTCAAGGAACTCGGTTTTCTCAACTCTTTTATCATTAAAACCAAATCTATAAGATCATGTCTAGTATAAAAATACAAGCTTCAACTAGAAAAATACAAGAAGGCTACATTAGAGCTTCATGAAATCCCTAAGTGAGAGATTAGCAACTCATCTTTGGGATGAAGGCCATGTATTCGATGAAGAACGCTTGAGATCCACGCCGCATCTCCGTCTCCTTCAGCAACCCTAATCCTCTCTTTTTCTCTCTATGGGGGCCTCTGGTTTTTGGCTAACAAAACCCTTTTTGTGAGGACCTGTCCCTCTACCCCTGTGGCTCGCTGTAGACCGCAGGGGCAATTTGGTAAATTACGCCTTGTTGGTTTGTTTCACACCCGCGTGTGCACACACTGGCCTTGAATGTGTTAGTGTTTGTTTAGAATGACTAGGTGGACCCGGGATCGGAAGATCCCCGCTCGGGCGCGCGGAAGCTTGCCGTTGGGCAGCTGACGACCCTTGAGCGATCGATCGCTCCTTGGAACGATCGATCGGACTCGTGAGCGAGTCAGTTGGTTTTGACCCGGGGCGATAACGATCGATCGCTCCTTGGAGCGACCGATCGGAATCGCTTCGGTGGCTTTTCTGCTTCGCGAGGACGGCCACCGACGGCCGTCGTTCTCCTTTGTCAGAGGGGGGGAGGACTTTCCCTCCCCTCCCCTCACTTTCTTCCCCTTTCCCCGGCTTTCCCCTCCCCCTTTCCCCTCCTTTCTTCCCCTCCTCTTCCTCCTTCTCCTCTCATTCTTCTTCCTCTTTTCTTCTTCTCCCGGGAGCCCTGTTTTTCTCCTGTTTCCGGCAGCCACCTTTCTCACCTCCGTTCTCCCTCCTCCGGCCATCTTTTCCGGCGTTCTTTGGCTCATTGGATTCGTGACGAGAGGAGGATCCCTGAAGAGGTTTGGAGGCTTGTTGGTGATCAAATCGCGGGGAATCAGCCGAGGAAAGCGCAGCTAGGTAGGGTTATACCTACTGTGTTCATTTCGGGTTTTCTTGAGATCTAGCCGTTGGATTTTATTGATCCTTGCTTTGTTGGATTCCTTATACCTATTAGAAAAACTTATTTAAGTTTCATGTTAATCAGTTGAGATTTGAGTAGGTTTTATGCAAGATTAGTCTCGGATTTCTGGTTTTCTACTGTTCTTGAGAAACAGCCGGCTTGCCGCGAGTTTTCCGGCCGACGGGTACATAATCTTGGCTTTTCATAAACATACCAGTTGTAGCTCTACTCGTTAGCTTTCCATTACATCTTGTTTCATATTTTTTCGATTTATGTACGATTTCTTATGAATGTTTTGCTGGAGGGCTGCGTTGCAGCAATTAATGGGTAAGTTAGTTTGATTAACGATTTTGATTAGCGTTTTCCCGTTAATCCAACCGTTGGATGATTATGATTTTTGGATATGATGATCCTGGTTCATACACCTACTCGTGGCTAAGTTGGATCTTGAATCCGACGTCGTTTGGGCATCGGATCGACGGGATCAATTAGCCCTAAGTTGAGGCTTTAGGTGTTTTGAATATAATATTATATTTCGGAATATAATATTATATTGTGGTTTGTTCATCATCGTTTTCGGGGTTGCTTCCCATTGCAGGAGTCCGCGGTTGACGGCCGCGGTACCGTCGTAATGCCGGGACCCGCTGCGGATCGGCTGGCAGCGGTTGGTGGTACCGCTGCAGTGATCCAGTAGACTTATATGATGCTTGACATACTGTTGCATGCCTTTCCTATTATCTGTGTATGTCATAGCATACATTGTTGTTGTGTGCATTAGTTGCATGGGTTAGGGCGTGGGTGATCCTTGGGTCGCCGTCCCGAGGCTGGAAGCTCGGACTTAGCCCTACGACCGGGGTTGGGCTGCTAGGACCCGGTTTGAATTGTGGTGTCCAGTCGATTCGATGATAGGCTTAGATGACTGGTACACTTATTACTTGATGATTGTAGAGGTCGTGTCGGCCTCGAGTTGGATCTGAGGTGTAGCCGGTGTCCGGTTCTTCTTAAAACTCTTGAGTAGAGGATTTGCCTACTCAGTGGTGTCTCTTCCAACCAAACAGTGTTCAGTGTCCTGTTGAGAGTTGGCAATGTCGTTTCCTACTACTGAGTGTGACCTGACATGTGACCAGCCCGGCTGGAAGACCATGATCGTGGGCCTCAGGGACACGCGGTGGGGTTATGGGACCCCTGTATACACCCAGATTCCACTTGAGGGCGACACTGTTGCGTTTCCCCCTTCCTTCTGTGTGGTAGATCCCTACTGAGCTTAGTGCTCACTCCTACCCGGGCTGCGTTTTGCAGGTGCAGGCGTCAGTTCTTCCTCTGTGGCCCCTACCGGGCAGTTGGACGGCGGTGCGGCGGCGCCTGGTGGCTTTTGAGAGGTGGCGATATTTACTGCTTTACCCATTTGTTAGTTAGTCTCCTACGGGAGTGATGTTGTACTTTGAATCTTCCCCTCTCCGAGAATTTGTATATATTAACACTTGAGTTTTTAATCTGAGGTTCAAGGTTTTGCTAATTATATTGTTTTTAAATGAGGGTGTTTTGGTGAATTGCTAGGGAGACCAATAGGTTAGAGGGAACCCTCGTCGTTCTTTTTCCGCGTTGGTTAGGTTCCGGTTCACGTCGCCCGGCCCGGTTGGGCTTTCGCGGGTCGGGGCGCGACAGCTTGGTATCAGAGCATAGGTTGTAGATCCCAGGGTTTAGGATCAGGATTCGGTTGAAATTGAGCGTGGAATGGGTTAGTTCTATGTCTAGAACATCCGTGCATGCTCATTTTGATGTGTTTTGCTTTTTCGCTTTACGTTGTGCTGCTTTGACTTGGGTTTCTTACGAGTGAACGCTCGTTATCGTTGGTGATTGCACAAATGTCGGGAGCTCGAGTCCGACCTACGGTTGTTGGTCGAGGTGGGGCACGACCTGGTCGGCCCGCCCGACCAGACGGGGTAGCACCTGTCAGGACGGTCAGAGCTCGACGGACTGGACCATCACCAGCGACGGTTGCGGTCGCACGGGAGGAGGCTCCTCTCGCCGAGGAGGGGGTCCTCGCTCCGGTCGACGGGCGGGCCGCGGCAGCGGTCATGATGGACTTCCAGCGGCTGAACCCGCCTAGGTTCGGCGGTGAGACTGGAGATCCGACCACGGCAGACGGCTGGCTCCGAGGAGTCACGCGCGTTCTCGAAGCTCTCTTCGTCGGGGATGACCGGATCCGGGTCACCCTCGCGGCGTTCCAGCTTGATGGTGACGCCCTTGACTGGTGGTGCACTGCCCAGCACACCAGTGACGGAGAGGAGCCGATGTGGGAGGAGTTCAGGGCATTGTTCTTGGACGCGTACTTCCCGGAGAGTACGCGTGACGCCCTGTCTCGCGAGTACCAGTCCCTCTTGCAGGGTACTCGCACTGTTCAGCAGTATGCCACCCGGTTCACGCACTTGGTTCGTTTTGCGGGGGCAGTGGCAGCAGATCCAGTGGCCAGGGCACGGCAGTTTGAGTGGGGTCTTCGTCCAGAGATCATGCGCCAGACGTGTTCCCACCGCTTCCAGACGCACTCAGCAGTTCTGAACTGCGCCTTAGTTGTGGAGGCGCAGTCGCAGGACGAGAGACGCCGGGCAGTTCCACCTGCGGTCTCTACCAGCTCGCAGCAGCAGCGACCCCAGGGCAGAGGGGGGTTCGGTAGGGGGCAGCCGTGGCGTCAGCGGCCCTTCCAACGGCGGCCGCTGTCGCGCCCCGACCCGCTAAAGCCCAACCGGGCCGGGCGACGCGAACCGGAACCTAACCAACGCGTAAAAAGAACGACGAGGGTTCCCTCTAACCTATTGGTCTCCCTAGCAATTCACCAAAAGCATCCCCAATTTATCAACTTTACGTATATGATCTATAACCTTCGGAAAATCATAATCGTCAATCCAACCGTCGGATTGATGTGAAACTTGATATGCCCACCCAACGGCATACCCCGAATTACATACCCGAAATCTGGATCGATCGGATAAACGATCGCAGATCAAAACATGTAATTTCGGTAAAAATCTAGATTTAACAATCTAAATCAAAATCTTATTAAAAATAATTTGGATTAAAACCAAACTTTGCAGATCTTATCTAAAGACCACTGAGATCATCCCTACCAAAAATCAGCTCAATTAAACAATTAAAAACCACTTAAATACTCGGATTAGGTGGCTGCCCTGTTCCTGCACAGCCAGCTCAAATAATTCACCAGAAATTCCACAGAGCTCCAAAATTCATGAAACCACTTGCAATCGGCAGCTAACTCATCCATGTACAACATTATGTATAACAAAAATTCAGATCATACACGTACAGTTCTATATCAAAGCTAGAACACCACTGTTCTGATTTGAACAGTTAAATCCGAGAAAACCTCCATGAAAACATGCTCAAATCCATGTTAAATCAAATCCAATTCCTACGAAACTTTAAACAGATGTTAATCAGTCCCATATACATGATCTAGTAAACTTATATGGAGAACAAATCAATTAAACAACAAACAAACACCCAAACAAACCGTAACATAGAAACCTACCGATTACACGCTTTCCTTGGCTGAATCCCGCGAATCTGAGCACCAATCCGGAATGGAACCAAGCCAGGGATCTTCCTCACGTTTCTGAGAATCTAACGAGCCTTAAAACACTAATTTTGGTGGCCGGAGGAGAGAGAACGGAGGGAGAGAAATCTCAGCCGGAAGAAGGAAAAGAGAGAAAAGAAAAGAAGAAGAAGAAGAGGGCGGGTATTATACACGGTACTGTAGCTACAGTAGCCGCCCTACTGTAGCTACAGTAACCGACTGGCTACAGTAGCCGGCAGCTAGGGTGATCGCGATCCGACTGCCCATCTCGATCTTTCCCGATCGAGCCTCGATCTTCTGATCGAGAACGCCTATGAGAATCTAATCAAACACAAATAACAATCAGAGGCCGTGTGTGCACAACGCGGGTGTGAAACAAACCAACAAGCCGCAATTTACCAAATTGCCCTTGCGGTCTACAACGAGCCACAGGGGTAGAGGGGCAGGTCCTCACAGCCGCAGCGTGCACCCCAGTACCAGCAGCCACTACCGAGCCCACCAGCCCCGTTTCTATTGACGGCCAGGCCATCTGGGCAGGCTTCGTCAGGGGGGGGACCAGGGACGACAGCCGGGTGCGTCAGTCACTTGCTACCTGTGCGGGCAGCCGAGGCACTACCGTAGAGACTGCACTTCGCGAGGAGCGCAGGGCGCTATGCCGCAAGGCAGTAGAGGCGGAGGGTCCAGTGCCTGGTAGGGGAGCGGGGATGGACGCGGGCCGGGGCGTCCCTGAGGCAGAGGTGGCCAGCGGGGGCAGGTGTTTGCCCTCCCAGTTCGCGAGCGGCAGGACACCGTCCAGCTGTATCAGCCGCCACCACAATACCAGCAGCCGTTGCAGTACCAGCAGCCGCAGCAGTATCAGCAGGCAGCGGCAGAGCCAACCGTCCTCAGAGGTATCTTTCTGCTTTCTAGTTCTTTAGTAGATATGCTGATAAACTCTGGGGCGTCTCATTCCTATATTGCTAGCATGTGTGTGGCATCGCTAGGATTAGAGACGAGTTGGCTAAAGGTGGCACAATCTGTAGATTCACCGATCGGAGGCACAGTCAGGGTAGACCGGGTCTGCCGATCTTGTTCTTTGGAGGTTGGAGGCCTCCGTGTCTGTCTAGACCTGCGGGTGCTAGACATGACAGGCTTCGATGTGATACTCGGTATGGACTGGTTAGCAGCATACCGAGCTATCATCGACTGTGTTCGCCGGAGGGTGGTTGCTTGGACACCCGATGGGACACAGTTTGTGTTGTTGGGGGATCGGTTCTCAGCCGATTCCTTTGCTTGTGGTGTGGGAAGGCGTGGCAGCGAGCTCTCAGCCTTGCTGGCCAGCCTGTCCCTATTTGGGTCAGAGGGAGTACAGCTGAGCAGTTTCCCCAGGATCGTGTGCGACTACACCGACGTGTTTCCCGAGGTGTTGCCAGGGCTTCCACCGCCTAGAGAGGTCGATTTTGAGATCGACCTGGTACCGGGTACCGCACCGATCTCTCTCCCAGCTTTCAGGATGGCACCAGCAGAGCAGAGTGAGTTGAGGACCCAGCTAGACAAGCTTACCATCATAGGCTTCATCCGTCCCAGCATGTCTCCCTGGGGGGCGCCAGTATTGTTCGCAAAGAAGAAGGACGGTACCCTTCGACTTTGCATAGACTACAGGCGGCTCAACAGGGTGAAAGTGAAGAACCGGTATCCGATGCCGAGGATCGACGACCTGTTTGACCAGTTGAGAGGATCTTCAGTGTTCTCGAAGATCGACCTCCGCACCGGCTACCACCAGTTGAGGGTTCGGGATTGCGACATCCCGAAAACGGCTTTTCGGACTCGGTACGGCCTGTACGAGTTCGTGGTGATGCCGTTTGGGCTGACGAACGCACCAGCAGCGTTCATGGATCTCATGCAGAGGATCTTCCGGCCTTTCCTAGACGAATTCGTGGTGGTGTTCGTCGACGACATCCTTATCTACTCCCAGTCAGAGGCGGAGCACGAGCGACACTTGGTGACAGTGTTGCAGCTACTTCGGGAGCATCGGCTTTATGCCAAGGCTTCCAAGTGCGAGTTCTGGCTTGCACAGGTGGGATTCCTTGGACACGTGGTGTCGGCAGCAGGGATCTCAGTTGACCCGGCCAAGGTCGAGGCAGTGGTACAGTGGCAGAGACCGAGAACAGTGTTTGAGGTCCGTAGTTTCTTAGGCCTGGCGGGTTACTACAAGCGGTTCGTGCGGGACTTCTCCAAGGTTGCCGGACCGTTGACCAGACTGACACAGAAGGCCGTCCCGTTCGTGTGGGATGATGCTTGTGAGCGAGCCTTCGTGGAGCTAAGGACGAGGTTGACCAATGCGCCGGTGCTGATCGTCCCCGAACGAGTGATGAGTGCATGAAAGCGCACTCTAAATAGCCTTATAACCGTCTCAATTGCTAGATTATTATCTTTAATCAACATCTTTATTCCTATTTTTATATCTATATGTTGCTTCACATAGTTGTTTGGAAAATGCAGGAAAAAGGAGAAAAGAAGCTGAAAAGAGTGCATGGATCAACTTTAAAGATTAATCTGTACCTGCTCATGAAGAATCAGATTATGTGCCATATATGGTTGGAAAGCTCTTGAAGTCTAGATTCTGGAGAATTTTACGGTTCGTGATTCCGAGTTTCCTAGAGGAAGTTACGGCAATTTTAGTACCGATGGCGCAGTCTGAATGGCAGCACAGTAAATAAGCTGGAAGTCCGAGCGATCCTCCGATCGATCGGACTACGCAAAAACGTGACAGAACCTATTTTTTTTGGCTGAACGAAGTCCGATCGATCTCTCCATCACTCCAAAGAAGTCCGATCGATCAGACACCAATGGTCCGATCGATCGGACTCGAGAAAAGCTAAAAACAGCTGATTTTTACTCAACCGATCGATCCAACACTCATAGTCCGATCGATCGGACTTGGGAATTAAAGGTTGACAGAACGTATGCTTTTTAGAGGAGCAGAGTTCGATCGATCCGTCCATCGATCGGACTCAATAATAGCCAGAGAAGATGGATTTTTACGCATCCGATCGATCCAGCGCTTATAGTTCGATCGATCGGGCTCGGGCGAAGCCAGGAATTGATGTTTTTAATGAGACGGATCGATCCAACACCTAAAGTCCGATCGATCCTACGTTTCCAGTGAATTAAATCAACGGTTTTGATTTAACCCGAGTTTAGGCCTATAAATAGGATACATAGGGTTATCAAAGGGGACTTTTGGAGGACTTTTTGGCAGCGTTTGGAGGCGAGGAGAAGGGTTTCAGGCTTGGTTTTCTTTTCTTATTTCTTCTTTATTTCTCCATTAGTTTTGTTGCCCTCATGGTGAACATGAGTGGCTAGTTTCTTTTCTAAGGTACCGATGTAGCCCTAACTGAATCATTCTATGTTATTGGATCATGATTATTTTATCAGTTTATTTTCCTTGTTTCATTCATTATTATAACTGAGATCTTAAATACCTTTATCTGGCCAATAAAAGTATTATAGATTGTTTTATGTGAGATTGGGCGAGGGTTCATTCCCTAATCTTGCAGGATCTATGAATGAATGAGTTTATGTCGAGGCCGGGTTCAAGCTAAGAGTATTCTTGGTTCATAATTGTTCTTCAGAGCTTAATGGATTCTTGATTAACACTTAGTTATGGGTTCATTAGCTAGGGTTAATTGAGGGTACTTGGTGAAGACCGCGGCCGAACGGATCATCATACCGAAAGAACGAGCCCTTGGAATTAAACTGAGATCTTTATTGATTCAATGCATAGAATGAGGATGTTATGGTGAAATCGGAACCTTAGTATCCATCCATCATATTTCTATCGTTTTCTTATTTCGTTATTAGATCTTCTATTCTCAATACTTCATATCTCTTATTTTCTCTTTCTTATTTTCTTTCTTTTCTGTTCTTTAGTATTTTACTCTAATAATCTCTACAAATCTCTGTGGGTACGATACTCGTCTTGCTACTATACTGATTGCACCGATTCGCATACTTGCGAGATATAAAATTTATTCATCAAGTTTTTGGCGCCGTTGCCGGGGATTTGATTAGAGTTTATTTGTAGTGAATGCAAGGTCGCCGATCACGGAAAGAAAAGTTGTTGCCCTTGAACGATAAAGTAGATCAAATTGGTTGGAAGAAGAAATCTAACAAAGACAGCCTGTCTACATCAGATCTAGGAGTTCAAGAGGAGGAACAAGAGGAGATGGCACTTAATAACAATTTACGTCCTTTGGAGGAGTACGCGAGGCCAACTATTTCTACCTCACCTTCGTGCATTGCGTTACCTGCAGAGGCTAGAAATTATGAACTTAAAAATCTACATTTTTCTATGCTTCCTGAATTTCATGGTTTACCTTCTGAGGATGCACTAACTTTTGTGAAAGATTATTATGCTACTATTCAGACTTTTCCTCTAGGTGGCATTACTGAAGATCAATTGAGGATGCGATGTTTTCCTTACACCCTGAAGGATAAAGCTAAGAGATGGTTGATGTCGTTGCCTCCTGGATCACTCACTACTTGGGATGCAATTTATAACAAGTTTGTTAGTTAATTTTATTCTCATGCCATGACTACTAACTTGAGAAGGCAAATTCCAAATTTTCAGCAATCTGATGGAGAACCATTCCATGAAGCATGGGATAGATTTAAAATGCTTTTGATGCAATGTCCACATCATAATTATTCTTTAGAAAATCAGATGCAATATTTTTATGATGGACTAAATCTTTCTTGTCAGACTATGGCAGATAATGCTGCAGGTGGAGCGATGTTCAAAAGGACACCACCGGAGGCATATGAAATCTATGAGATGCTAGGATCAAACTCGCAGCAGAGGGACACGAGGAATAAGGCGAGAGGAATCTATGAGCTGAACCAGAATGATGACATGGCAAGGCAGATTGCAACCCTTAACAAGAAGATAGACGCTATGATGTCCACACAAGCAAAACCGGTTGAGGTTTGTTCAATTTGCAATATTGTTGGTCATAGGTTTGATTCTTGTCCTTCTGGTAGTGAATTTCCTGAATATGTGCAAGAGCAAGCTAATTTGATGAATGCTTATAATCCGAGACCTAGATTTGACCCTTATGCAAATACTTACAATCCTGGTTGGAGGGAACATCCGAATTTTTCATGGAAAAATAATGTTAATCCTAGTATGCCTTCTGCTAATCAGTCTAACTCACCTGTTAAGTCGTCTTTGGAAGCGACTATGTTAGCTTTTATGCAGAAAATAGAATCAAGGATGGAACAACAAGATTCAACCATTGCTCGACAAGGTGCAGCCATTGCTCAGCATGATGCGGTACTAAAGAATGTTGCAGCATCCATTGGGAAGTTGGAAGTTCAAGTGGGACAGCTTGCAGATGTTGTACGAGCCCATGTTCCAGGCAGATTTCCAAGCCAACCAGAGCAAGCCAACGCAGTTACTATTCTTCGTTCAGGTAAGATTATTGATAATAAGATTAATACTGAAGTTATTGATGAGTTAAATGATGATGCAAGTGAGGAAGTTGAAAAGGAGGAACGCTTGAAAAGGCCACCATCGGCCACATCTGCTTTTGATCATGAAAAGAGAGCAAATTCAGTTCCGGAGGTTCATCACAACTCTCCTCCACCATATGTGCCGCCGATTCCGTTTCCAGGCCGCCTGAAGAAAGCCCAAATGGATAAGTCTTATTCTGAAATTTATGATATTCTATCTAAGGTTAATGTGAACTTACCATTGCTTGATGTGATTAGGAAAATGCCAGCCTTTCCAAAGTCTTTCAAGGAACTACGTACTTCTAAACGTAAGTATGAACCTCATGAAAAGGTGATGGTTTCAGAGACGGCAAGCGCGGTTCTACAAAGGAAGCTTCCACCCAAGCTTAAGGATCCAGGGAGTTTTAATATTAATATTACTGTTGGGGATACAAAAATAGGGGAGGCAATGCTTGACTTAGGAGCTAGTGTTAATTTGAAGCCTTACTCTGTTTTCCTTCAGCTAGGTGTTGGTAAATTAAAACCTACTACGATGTCTCTACAACTTGCAGATCGTTCAATTAAATATCCATTAGGCATTGTAGAAGACATCTTAGTACATGAGGGCCACGTAGTTTCCTATAGTTTTCGTCAGCTGAAGAACCATGAGAGGAACAACCTGACTCACGACTTGGAGCTAGCAGCGGTGGTCTTTGCCCTGAAGACCTGGCGACATTATCTCTATGGCGAGAAGTTCTCAGTCTTCTCGGACCATAAGAGTTTGAGGCATGTTTTCACCCAACGTGACCTCAACCTGAGGCAGCGACGCTGGATGGAGCTACTGGAGGACTACGACTTTGCGTTGCATTACCATCCTGGTAAGGCAAACGTCGTAGCAGACGCGCTGAGCAGACAGGTGAGAGACACCAGAGCAGCAGTTGCAGGGTTGTCAGCTCGGCAGTGGCAGGCTCTAGAGACGGCGGGCCAGTTGGGGCTCGAGTTTGAGGATCGGGGATCCAGCAGCTTCCTCTACGCAGTGCAGAGTATGCCAGCAGTTCTAGCCAGAGTGTTGGAGGCACAACACAGTGACCCAGAGCTCGAGGAGTTACGCACAGCAGCGGGCACGGAGGGCGCAGACGGAGACTGGACAGTATCGCCGGACGGAGGGCTACGGTTCAGAGGCAGAGTAGCAGTTCCAGCAGATCCAGTTCTTCGAGACGACGTTCTACGAGAGTTCCACCACTCTCGCTTTGCGGTTCATCCCGGCGGCACCAAGATGTACCAGGATCTTCGGCGACAGTTCTGGTGGCGCGGGATGAAGAGGGCAGTGACGGAGTTCGTATCGCGCTGCCTTACCTGTTAGAAGGTTAAGGCAGAGCACCAGCGGACTCCGGGGTTACTTCAGTCGCTTTCACTAGCTGAGTGAAAGTGGGAGCACGTCACGATGGACTTCGTGACCGGACTACCGAGATCTCTTAGGGGGAATGACGCGATTTGGGTCATCGTTGATCGATTGACCAAATCGGCGCACTTCCTGCCTATGCGGGTGACAGACTCGACGGACAGGTTAGGCAGCTTGTACGTCAGAGAGGTGGTCAGACTACACGGAGTTCCAGTTTCTATCGTGTCAGACCATGACCCCAGGTTCACCAGCAGGTTTTGGCGAGACTTTCAGGAGGCAGTTGGCACACTCCTGACTTTCAGTACGGCTTTCCATCCGCAGACAGACGGGCAGTCAGAGCGGACGATCCAGATCTTGGAGGACATGCTGAGAGCATGTGTCCTCGACGCAGGAGGCAGCTGGGAGGAGCATGTTCCCTTGGTGGAGTTCGCCTACAACAACAGCTACCAGTCCAGTCTTGGAGTAGCACCTTTCGAGGCGTTGTACGGTAGGCCGTGTCGTTCCCCAGTGTGCTGGACAGAGGTGGGAGAGGCTTCACTCACCGGTCCAGACATCGTCATGCTATCGTCTGAGAGGTTAGTGCAGATCAGGCAGAGGCTTCTGACGGCTCAGAGCCGGCAGAAGAGTTATGCAGATAAGAGGCGACGACCGTTGGAGTTTGCAGTCGGCGATCGAGTGTTCTTGCGAGCATCGCCGTACAGAGGTTCTGTCAGGTTTGGCAGAGGTGGTAAGTTGGCGCCGAGGTTCGTCGGGCCGTTTGAGATCTTAGAGAGGGTCGGCGAGGTAGCTTACCGCCTGGATCTTCCTCAGCACATGTCTGCTGTGCATCCGACTTTCCATATGTCGATGTTGAGGAAGTATCACCCAAACCCGTCTCATGTCATCAAGGTGGATGACATTGAGCTTGAGGCAGACGCGAGCTTTGTTGAGCAGCCGGTCCAGGTACTTGACCGGAGGGATCAGGTCTTCCGGGGGTAGACGATTTCCTTGGTCAAGGTACTGTAGAGGCACAGAGGCACCGAGGAGGTGACTTGGGAGCGCGAGGCGCGCATGCGGCAGGAGTTTCCGCAGTTGTTTTCTTCTCCAGGTACTTCTTGTCCTGTCTTTTAGTGTACCTGTTTTGTTGTTCCGAGCCCTACCCTTATCGAATCTCGGGACGAGATTTCCTTTAAGGGTATTAGGATGTGAGGACCTGTCCCTCTACCCCTGTGGCTCACTGCAGACCGCAAGGGCAATTTGGTAAATTGCGCCTTGTTGGTTTGTTTCACACCCGCGTGTGCACACACTGGCCTTGAATGTGTTAGTGTTTGTTTAGAATGGCTAGGTGGACCCGGGATCGGAAGATCCCAGCTCGGGCGCGCGGAAGCTTGCCGTTGGGCAGCTGACGACCCTTGAGCGATCGATCGCTCCTTGGAACGATCGATCGGACTCGTGAGCGAGTCGGTTGGTTTTGACCCGGGGCGATAACGATCGATCGCTCCTTGGAGCGACCGATCGGAATCGCGTCGATGGCTTTTCTGCTTCGCGAGGACGGCCACCGACGGCCGTCGTTCTCCTTTGTCAGAGGGGGGGAGGACTTTCCCTCCCCTCCCCTCACTTTCTTCCCCTTTCCCCGGCTTTCCCCTCCCCCTTTCCCCTCCTTTCTTCCCCTCCTCTTCCTCCTTCTCCTCTCTTTCTTCTTCCTCTTTTCTTCTTCTCCCGGGAGCCCTGTTTTTCCCCTGTTTCCGGCAGCCACCTTTCTCACCTCCGTTCTCCCTCCTCCAGCCATCTTTTTCGGCGTTCTTTGGCTCATTGGATTCGTGACATTGAGAGGAAGATCCCTGAAGAGGTTTGGAGGCTTGTTGGTGATCAAATCGCGGGGAATCAGCCGAGGAAAGCGCAGCTATGTAGGGTTATACCTACTGTGTTCATTTCGAGTTTTCTTGAGATCTAGCCGTTGGATTTTGTTGATCCTTACTTTGTTGGATTCCTTATACCTGTTAGAATAACTGATTTATGTTTCATGTTAATCAGTTGAGATTTGAGTAGGTTTTATGCAAGATTAGTCTCGGATTTCTGGGTTTCTGCTGTTCTTGAGAAACAGCCGGCTTGCGGCAAGTTTTCCGGCCGACGAGTACATAATCTTGGCTTTTCATAAACATAAGAGTTGTAGCTCTACTCGTTAGCTTTCCATTCCATCTTGTTTCATAGTTTTCTGATTTATGTACGATTGCTTATGAATTGTTTGCTGGAGGGCTGCGTTGCAGCAATTAATGGGGTAAGTTAGTTTGATTAACGATTCTGATTAGCGTTTTCCCGTTAATTTAACCGTTGGATGATTATGATTTTTGGATATGATGATCCTGGTTTATACAACTACTGGTGGCTAAGTTGGATCTTGAATCCGACGTCGTTTGGGCGTCAGATCGACCGGATCAATTAGCCCTAAGTAGAGGCTTTAGGTGTTTTGAATATAATATTATATTTCGGAATATAATTTTATATTGTGGTTTGTTCATCATCGTTTTCGGGGTTGCTTCCCGTTGCAGGAGTCCGCGGTTGACGGTCGCGGTACCGTCGTAATGCCAGGACCCGCTGCGGATCGGCTGGCAGCGGTTGGTAGTACCGCTGCAGTGATCCAGTAGACTTATATAATGCTTGACATACTGTTGCATGCATTTCCTATTATCTGTGTATGTCATAGCATGCATTGTTGTTGTGTGCATTAGTTGCATGGGTTAGGGCGTGGGTGATCCTTGGGTCGCCGTCCCGAGGCTGGAAGCTCGGACTTAGCCCTAGGACCGGGGTTGGGCTGCTAGGACCCGGTTTGAATTGTGGTGTCCAGTCGATTCGATGATAGGCTCAGATGACTGGTACACTTATTATTTGATGATTGTAGAGGTCGTGTCGGCCTCAAGTTGGATCTGAGGTGTAGCCGGTGTCCGGTTCTTCTTAAAACTCTTGAGTAGAGGATTTGCATACTCAGTGGTGTCTCTTCCCACCAAACAGTGTTCAGTGTCCTGTTGAGAGTTGGCAGTGTCGTTTCCTGCTACTGAGTGTGACCTGACATGTGACCAGCCCGGCTGGAAGACCATGATCGTGGGCCTCAGGGACACGCGGTGGGGTTATGGGACCCCTGTATACACCCAGATTCCACTTGAGGGCGACACTGTTGCGTTTCCCCCTTCCTTCTGTGTGTCGTAGTGTAGATCCCTACTGAGCTTAGTGCTCACTCCTACCCGGGCTGCGTTTTGCAGGTGCAGGCATCAGTTCTTCCTCTGTGGCCCCTACCGGGCAGTTGGACGGCGGTGCGGCGACGCCTGGTGGCTTTTGAGAGGTGGCGATATTTACTGCTTTACCCTTTTGTTAGTTAGTCTCCTACGGGAGTGATGTTGTACTTTGAATCTTCCCCTCTCCGAGGATTTGTATATATTAACACTTGAGTTTTTAATCTGAGGTTCGGGGTTTTGCTAATTATATTGTTTTTAATTGAGGGTGTTTTGGTGAATGCTAGGGAGACCAATAGGCTAGAGGGAACCCTCGTCGTTCTTTTTCCGCGTTCGTTAGGTTCCGGTTCGCGTCGCCCGGCCCGGTTGGGCTTTCGCGGGTCGGGCCGCGACACTTTTTATATGCTAATTCCCGGAATTAGGGTTTTGGGTTGAGTTGGACCTCTAGTGCAACTCGGATTTCCTAGTTTAATCTTGACAGCTTCTTCCGGTCGTAACTGGGTTCAACCCGTCCAGAATTTGAGAATGAGTCCAACACTAAAGATGTATATTTGGAAGTCTTCTGTCAGATCCCGAAGATTTGATAATATTTGGACTTATCTGAAATATTTGGCAAATATTCTCCCGCACATTGACGGACCAGTCTTCCAGCAGCTAAATATCTTCATCTTCTTCAAAAATGCTATCCATCCATCAGGAATCTCTGAAAGTGCCCAACATGAAAGTTGTACGTCTTGATGTCTTCTAGATGTCACCCAAATTTCAGAATATTTTGACATAAAAATAATATCTGGTGAATATTATGCTAACAGTCAACAGAGCAGTGTATTTCAGCATATTAAGCCTTTTCTGTAATTTCTAACTTGAATCTTCATTAAACCTGAAATCAACTAACAAACTATCAAATACAAACGCTCTCGGGCTAACAAAGGTAAATTAAGGATTTTAATTACGAATATTTAGTGACTCGTCGGCAAGAAACCAGAAGCTTCCCAAGCAAGCGATACTCTAGGATGTCCAACACATCCGTGATCCGGGACACCTCCTATAACCAGTCCTCTACCGTCGAAGGAGTGCAAAGGCGACACGTCCGGTTCCCTACTCGCTCATCTCCGACACGGGGGGCGACATTGTCAGGCAAGGGAACGGACGACCCCGACATGCATGCACATCTCCCCCTAAGACGTTATCCCACAGCCGGAAAGCAACAAAACAAGCAACCATCAACAAAGCAGAAACACATCACACATGAGCGCAAACAAACATGCAGGGATGTTCTAACCCTAGAACTATCCCAATCCACGCTCAAACCTTAACTGCAAGCCTAATCCTATTCCTGGGACCTACAGCATGATCTGATACCAAGTTGTCACACCCCGACTTAGAAAACCGATCCGGGCCGAGGCATGTGGGTGCCTACTCTACTCAATCATCACTGGCGCGTTTATAATAAAAAAACAACTAACTAACAATTGATCTGGGGTCAATATAAAATTTCAATTATAATTCAAGATTCTGATACAATATTTAATCCTCAAAATCCTTACAGAAGGAAATTATACACTTAAATAATTCATCAACATCGAATGAATCCCAAGTCCTCGAACACCTCAAAAGCCGACGCGCCACCATGTGCATGTCCAGTTGGGATCTACAGAAGAAGAGCTGACGTATGCACATGCAAAACGCAGCCCGAGTAGGAGTGAGCAATGAGCTCAGCATGATTCTATGCTATGAAACTCACAAAGGAAGGAGGGAACACAACAGTGTCGTCATCAAGCAAAGCCTGGGTGTACATAGGGGCCCCATAACCCCAACGCATGTCCCTGTGAGCAGAAAACCAACACTGTTGTCTCACAAGCAGGAAACGGACACTACTGGCTGGAATTCAACCCGCTGAGTAGGCACACCCTCTACCCAAGAGACATGGATCACCGGACACCGGCTACACCTCAGAACCCGCCTCGAGGTTGACACGACCTCTAAACTTCAATCAACAATTACAGCCAACTAAATAATCACCTCTAATCATCAAATTATTAAAACAGATTAAATCCTAGACCTTACTACCCAGCTTCGGCCCTAAGGTTAGATCTAAGCTACCCGAGAGCCTCGGATCGGCGATCAACCCATCGCCCACGTCCTATCCTCTATTCATCTAATGCAAACAAATGCGTGTTATGCTCATGCACAAACAGACGTGTAAGCCTGCAACATGATGTCAGATAAAACACAACTCCGAGCGTAGCCTATAGCTCTCCAAGGGTATTCATAGCATCGGTCTAGAATAAAGCGGAAGAAGTAGGCACTCAAGCCTACAAACGGGATACAACCCCAGCTAAACTATCAAACATCTATGACAACAATATAATAATACTTTAATGAAAACTAAGGGTGTACTTAAGGCCCACTTATTCTACACATCCTAGGGGAGGCGCAATGTGAGGACTCGTCCCTCTACTCCTGTGGCTCGTCGTGGACCGCAAGGGCAATTTGGTAAATTGCGCCTTGTCGACTTGTTTCACACTCGCGTGTGCACACACTGACCATGTTTGTGGTATTGTTGGGCTAGAATGGTTAGTGGGACCCAGGATCGAAAGATCCGGGCTTGGGTTTAAGTCTTAACCCAAGTTCAACTTCCTGCGAGAGACGGATCGATCCTTCCTAGCTAGAGGGATCGATCGGTCTTTGATAGGAACGTGGATCGTTGAGTCGGATCGATCGGTCTCTTGGGACGGATCGATCGGACTCGGAGAGGAATCGATCGGTCTCTTGGTTGGATCGATCGTTCCCTTGGCTGGATCGATCGGTCTCCTTGGCTGGATCGATCGCTCTCTTGGCTGGATCGATCGCTCTCCTTGGACGGATCGATCCTGCTAAGTCGATTCGTTTGCCTATAAAACAAACAGAACCTTCTTCCTCAGATCTCTTTGGAAAACCGGATTCTTGGGCTGAGAATTCTTTGGATTTCGAAGAGGTTGCGGACGATCCAAGGCATAGCAGCTGGGATTGAAGCTGCTCTTGCTCCGGTAGGGATTCCTACCTACTGTCTTCGGGTTTTCTGGAAGTTTTTCCGGCTGTCGATGTTCTTATGCTTAGAATTTATTATATACATGTTAGATTGTAGTATTTCCGTCGGTTTTGGATTCGTAATGCCTCGTACTACTAGATCCCAGGTTTTAGTGGGATTTGGTGGAGTTTTCCGGCGGTATTTTTAGCCGTCGACTTATCGGAGAACCCAACCGATCGATCCGTCTGTGAGACGGATCGATCCCTCTTTGTTGGTTATGCTGACCCGAGCAGGATCGATCGGCCCCTGGTGAGGGCGATCGATCCCGGTGCCTTGGGTAGCATGGATCCCTCTCGTCGCAAGTTGGATCGATCCATCCCGAGTCGGATCGATCGTCCTGGGAGGACGGATCGATCGGACTCGGCGTGATGTAGAGCTTTTGCTCTCTGTCAGTAGAGGGATCGATCCTCCCTTGGGGAGGGATCGATCCGACTATGGCAAAGAGAGGGATTTGTCTTGTTTTGCTCGCGAAGCTTTACACGTATCGTTTCTCTACTGTCTTAATACATGGTACATAGGTTTAAGCATGTTAGCCCTATAATAGGGTAGTGGTGAACCGGGGATGTTTAGAATAAACGGGCGGGTAGCCCTACAGCTTTTCCTAGCCTTGCATGCCGGCGTGCGCCGAGGGCTTTATCTGTGTTATCTGTGAGCTGTTGTTTGCGGGGCTGCTTCCCAGTGCAGGTGTTGTGGTGGATTGCTGGCAGTTGGTGGTGGTACCACTGCAACAGCTCATTAGACCTTATTTACCTGTTCACCACCCCGGGGCGGCAGTGTGCCGTGCCCAGACCATGTTTGATATATCATCACATACTGTTGCATGTTTACCTATATTATCCTGCGCATGTCCATAACATGCATTGTATTGCGCATTAGTTGGATCTGTGTACGGCGTTGCCGATCCGGGGCTTTCGGGTAGCCCGGATCTAGCTCTAGGACCGTTGCGGGTAGCGTGGTCCAGGACTCGATTTGTAGTATTCAGTCGTTCTCGATGATAGGGTTAGTTTGACTTGAATACGTGTTGTTTGATGTTTATAGGTCGTGTCTGCCTCGAGTCAGATGTTGTGGGTGCAACCGGTGTCGGTTCTTGTCTTTGGGGGCCTTCGGAGGGGTCTAGCCCAGGCAGTGTCTGTTCCTGCCCGCAGTGGCTACCAGTGTGGGCCCAGTTCGTTAGGGTGACCACAGCTGGAACCCTGCGACACTAGGTGTACCCAGGATGGGCCCAGTCCTTGAGGGTGACCATGATTGGGTATACCTAGGGACACCGGCAAAGGGCTATGGGACCCTTGCTGCACACCGAAGTCTTGCTTGAGGGCGACACTGTTGTGTTCCCTCCCTTGTGAGCGTCGTAGTGTAGTGTCCCTGCTGAGCTTAGTGCTCACACCTACCCGGGCTGCGTTTTGCAGGTGCTGGCGCTAGCTCTTCTTCGGTCGCCCCTACCGGGGCGGTGTTTGGTGACGTGGTGGCGTCTGGCGGTGCTTGAGAGGTGGCGATTTTCCAGTCTTTACCTTTTTGTTATAGATAGTCTCCTACGGGAGTGATAAATGTATAATTTCACTGTTTGAGGATTGTATATAATTATCCAGTTTCAGTTTTTGAAGTTTGTAATATTTGTATAATACATGATGGTTGTGATTGCTAGGGTAACCACTACGATTAGAGGGAAACCTCGCCAAAATTTTCGCAGTAGGTTAGGTTCCGCTTCGCGTCGCCCGGCCCGGTTGGGCCTACGCGGGTCGGGGCGCGACACGCAACTCCCCTGGTTCAATCACAAACCACGCACGGGCTTAAAATAATATATATCCAAGATATGATTAAAATAATCAATTTACATAAATCAAACCAATTATATCACGAAACTCAGAAAATCATATCTTTCACTCTAGCCGTGCAATTGACATCAAACTTGATATGCCCACTCAATCACATACTCCGAATTACATATCCGAAAACGGCATCGATCGGATAAACAAAAATAGGTCAAACCCGACATTTTCGATAAAATCTCAGATTTGATAAACTAATCAACATCCCATTGAAAATAACTTAGATTAAAACCAAACTTTTCCGATCTCTTCCAAAGATCATCAAGATCATCCCCTCCAAAAATCAGCTCATATAAATATAGAAAAACAACTTAAATCCTCAATTTAAACCAACTGTCATGTTTCAGCACAGACAGCCTATTTAATTCATCAGAAATTCTACATAGCTCTAAAAATCATGAAACCAGTTGAAAATGAAAGCTAACTTAGAGAGCTAAAATTTTCATGTAGAATATAAACTGAGATAATGCACGTACAACTCGGAAAACAAGCTAGAATACAGCTGTTCTGCTAGAACAGAAAATTCGGGAAATAGGTCAAGGAAAAACCCACTTAAATTCAGTTTAAATCCAACCAAAATCCAATCAAGCTTCAAAAAGATATTAATCATACCTAGGATAACCATCTAGCATAAATTGAACAGCAATATAGGCGATAAAACAACCAAGAAGACCTAAACAAGCCATAGGGTTAGAATCCTACCTTACTACGCTTAATCCACGTTTAATCCTCGATTAAACCGTCCAAGGGAGCTATGGATCTGCTCTTCCTGTTGCTGGCGATGTCCCCAAGCATCTGGATCGAGCTCTCCTCGCGGATCCAAGGAACGGTGAAGAGAAGAGAAGAAAAAAAAGAAAACAGAGGCGGTTCGCGGGCTCCCCGAGCGATCGATCGGACTAGGTCGGTTCGCGTCCTTATTCGGACACGTCGGAGGCGGTGCCGACCTCGAATCTGATCGATCACTCTCGGGAGCGATCGATTGGTTTGGGCTGGCAGCTATCCTAAAGACAACTTCCGCGCGCCCGAACTCAGATCTTTCGATCCCAAGTTCGCCTAAGGTTCTAATAAGCACAAATAACAAACAAGGGGGTTGTGTTTGTGCATCGCGGGTGTGGAGTCAACTGACAAGGCGCAATTTACCAAATTGCCCTTGGGGTCTTCGCCATCAACACGATTATGAAACAATGCCAAACGGGTCAGACCCTCAACCTAACGCGGTCGGACCAGGTTGGAGGAACGGGTTCTCACAAAGGTAGCCGAACATTTCCACCCACCCTTGGTGCAACAAGTCCTTGATGTGAGTATTGATGCAACTTTGGCTAAGGATAAGGCTAGGTGTGGGTGTTCAACAGTTATGGGAAGCCTGAATTTAGCTCCATTTATTCTTGGTTGATGGCAAAAGAACATAGTGCTTCCTCACTTATGCAACGTGAGGTATGGGTGAATTGCTCGAAGGCTCCAGTTGGGCCGCGGGTGAGACATTTATTATGGAAAATTCTTCACAAGAAAGTGTCTACCCCGGATTCTCTACAAAGGATTGGTATCATTTTTTATGGATCATGCCCCCGTGGATGCGAAGATGTTGAATCTAACCGGTATGTTCTTGATGAATGCCCATTTGCACGGCGGGTTTGGGAGTCCCTGCTGCCACTGGGAGGTGGGATGCGATTTGACTATCTTATGGGCTTACTCGCATCGTCATCTGCCAATGTTCATAGGAGATGGACCAAAACTGTGGTTGGCTATGGTCTCTGGCTTCTTTGGAAAGAAAAGAATGAGCTTATTTGGAAGAATAGCAGCTGCCTGTCGAAAGCTTTGGGGTGGTTGATTCGGAAAATGGCAGAAGAGTTTTGGCATAGCAAAGGATGGAAACTAGGAACTCAACAGGGTCTTGCTATCCAACGGGCGATAGGCTCTGTTTTGCAAACTGACGGCTCTTGGGCTTATGGGACTTCGGAAGCCGGTATTGGAGTGGTATGTTGGGAGGATGAGAGAGATACACCAACATGGGACTTATCGGATAAGGTCAAGGCATGTAGCAGCTACGTGGCTGAGTTGTTGGCAGTACTCCGGGTACTACAAGAGGCGGTTGCGCGGGGGATTCGTGATATCATCATTGAGGATGACTTTAGGAATACTGTTAACTCCATTCATGGGAGGGAGGTGTGTATGAAATGTATACTTAGAAAAATTTGGAGCATAGCTACCATAATGGACGGAGTGATTTTTATGTTTGTACCACGAGAGGCAAATGCGGTGGCAAAACTGTTAGCTCAATTTAGCAGAAAGAAAAAAAATCATCCCGATGTCGATGTCACAGGCAACCGTGGAGTCGCCAAAGAAGTCCTCTGCAACGGGTCATGGGTTCAATGGGATACATGAACTGGGTAACAACCCGTTGTTTCATCTAAGAAACCAAGTCTGTGAGGACCCATACACAAACTGAGGACCTAGATACCAATGCCACTTTCTCGTAGGGGGTTTTTAGCAAAAATCCTCATTAATAAGTTATAACCCTTAATACCTAATCTTAACCTAAACCCCTTCGCATCCTTCTCCAGCCGCCGAACCAGAGAGAGAGAACGGCGCTCGACACCCGTGATCGACGCCGTCGAGATCGTCGCCGCCGGCGGGGACGATCTTCACCGGCTAGAGGTTAGCAACCTTCTCTCCTCCTTTCCTTGTTCTAGTTTCTTCTCTTGATCATGGCCAGTTCCGACCAATAGGATCCGATGGATTTGCTTGTGATCGATTTGTTTGGGTTGCTTGATCTTGAGTTGATCGGTTGGAGTTTTCTGGAGTTTCTAGTTCTTTCTTGTTTGCTTTGGATTTATGCAAGATCGGTATGGATCTTTAGATGCCGGGTTTCCCTTGATCGGATGGAGCTGTTGAGATCATGTTTCCTATCGTTGTGTTTGGATTGGATCCTTCTCTATTGATCAAATTCCCATGGCAGTGGTTTGATTTCTTTCTTGGTTGCATTTGGTTCGAGATGCTAGGATTGTTGGGTTTCTAGAGATCGGAACATGGGAAGTTTGTTTTGTGTGTTGTTCTTCGCTGGGCTTTGATTTTTATCTTTTGATCTCCGGTTCATCATCTATGTTTTGGATCGAAAACAGAGAATGTTTTGGATGTTGGGCTTGATTTCTCGTTGCTCAGCTGCCAAGCTAGGAATTCTTTTCTATCTCTGTTTTTGAATCGGATTCAGGGGAGGCTATTGGCCGACGGGCATTGTGTATCTATTGGTGGTCTTCTGGTATGCATGTTAGGTGTTTGTGGTTTGTTCTGTGCCACAATAGCGATGGGTATTGGGTGCTTGCTCGTGCATTTTCTTTTGATTCGGGCTGTCTTCTGAGTATGTCGGTAGGGGTTGATGATTTGCTTCTTTGCTGCAATGGCCTTGGCTGAGATCGATGAGTTGCATTGTGGCAGCTTCGTTTCTGTAGTGTAGAATCGGGATGGTTTTTCTTGAAACTTGGATAAATTGGGGAAGGGTGTGAACTGCTGGAATGAGAATTTGATGAGTTTGAGGGTTGTTGCCCTGTTTCCATCCGTATGATCAGAGTAATCGGATTAGCGAGTTTGCTGCGTGTTTTATTAGTACCTCCTGAATCTTTATTTTCCCTAGAATTATATTGTTCCTATTTTGTTTGGATTACTGTGAGAGGTCTGGCTCTAGTTGGATGTATATACATCTTATGGATTGGATCTTGGATATGTTAGCTTGAGTTGTGTGGGTTTTTTTTGTAGTATAGCTAATTCCACTTGGGGTTGCTAGTTAGTATTTATCTTAATTACTAGGATGTTTCTTGCATGATAACAGAGGTAATTGAGGGGTGGTAATCTTGCGTGGACTTGGATCTGGTGGCCTGGGGGTTGTAGCTTGTTTCTTTGCTATCCGAGGTAGGTGGACTATTCCGATGCATACCTGAAACTAACTATGATAACTGCCATAAATTGTGGATGATGTGTAGATAAAATATCTCATGTGATGCTCATGGTGGCAGCTCTGCTATTTTGATCGAATTGTAGTATTTCCTATTAGTGTGTAGGTGACTGAACAGGTTGTTGATTGAATTTTGATTTTTGCTTGATCATTTTCCTTGTTGAAGGCTTGTGGTTGTCTTGTGGTTGTCTGTGATGTGTCAGATATATGACTAATTATTATTGTGCCATTAATGCTATGTGGAATTGTTTATTTATATGTGGATGAAGATAACTCTCGTGAAGCTCATGGTTGTATGTGTTTATGGTAATATGGTTATGTTTGGTACACCAGCTATTCTGTATTGCTCGGATTGTTGAACGTTTATTAATGTCTTATATAAGAGTGTGTTGCATGAATAGGTTGGGGTGATTGAGGAAGTCACCAACCCGAGGTTTCGAGTAACTCGGCTCTAGATGAGTCTAGGCCGGGGTCGGGTCTAGGAACTTGCGATGGAGGTTACGGGTGGACGTGGTCTCCGTGAGCGATCGGGGTGTTACGAGAATGATTATTGAATTAAATTGTGATCGTTCGAGGATTGATTGATCCTCTGGAACCTTAGTCTTAGTGGCTATTGGGAGGTAACCTAATTTCTGTTGGTCGACGCCAGTCTAGCTGTGCCCACAGTTGGCAGGGTAATGTCCCGGACTGTGGTGGAGAGCGAGCTGTGCCCACGGTTGGCAGGGTAGTCGCCCGGACCGTGGTGGAGAGCGATGGGTCGATTGCGAGCTTGGGCTTAGGTTGTGACTTCCCTTGAGCTAAGACTTAGGCGTCAGATTATATTTCTTATTTATGTTGGTTATTAGTTAGTTTCTTGTGTGGCGTTAGATAGTCGTCTACTGGGCTTTTTGCTCACCCCTACTTTTGCAGGTTCTTCAGGTGATGACGCCTGAGTTTGAGATCGTTGGAGGATTCGGCATTTAATTAATTTATTTTATTTTCATTACATTCATTTGAGAGTCGTAGTGTTATTGGGATTATGAGATTTGAGTAATAATTCGATTCATGTACTCGAAATCAGGGAATTGTAATTAATTATTTGAATTATGTATTGGAGTACTAGAATTTATGTGATTGATCCTGAAAGTTTGGAATAATGTAGTGAATTGATTATGGTGTAGATTGTGATGGTTGAGAGCAGGTTGATTATGTTGTGTTAGTGTAGAACAGGTTTTCCTCGCGTCCCGTGGTCGGGGTGAGTATATCCCGGGGCGGGGCGTGACAAAGTCCTTCCAACTGATAGAAGATTGAAAGATGGAGAGGTTGCTGGAGAAGCAATAAGCGCTCACGGGGAGCAGCTGCCGGAACTGTTGGCCTTCTTCATCGAGCCTTGTTAAGCATATCAGTTGAACGCCGAGCTACACCTCAATCCACAGTTGGCTCCTCAGCAAGGCCGGCCCAATCCCTAGGCAACTTAGGCACCTGCGTAGGGCCCCACTTGAAAAGGGGGCCTCAAATTATATGTTAATTAAGAAGTTAGGGCCTATATATGTATTAAAAAAGTCAAGTTATTGATTTCATACTTTATTAGGTTTCTAACCTAATCATTAAGCCCCCAAAGAATAAAAACAAACCTTCTAATTAATGTAAAGATATGTAAAGATAGCTGTTAGGCTCCATTAAAAGGCCCCTTAGGTACCCCATTTGAAATTTGGAAAAGGTATGCGCAAAAACATTCTTGGGACTTGATATGGACATGTGTTCATAAATTGTCCTCTAGGTGATTTATAACTTTAGTATTGATGGCTTGGATTTATATCTTGAACTAAAACTTTTAAAAGAAGTTTTATCATTAGAAAATAACAATGCAATTCAAATTTTAAACTATATCAAAAGACTAAATTGTTTTTCAAATACCTCTATCGCATATAGAATATTGTTGACAATGCCTATAACGATTGCTTCTACAGAAAAAAGTTTTTTAAAATTAAAGTTAATAAAATCTTTCTTACGATCAACTATGTCACAAGAAAAATTAAATGAATTAGCTATGTTATCTATTGAAAAAGATATATTAGCTAAACTTGAATATAAAAATTTAATATGTACTTTTAGCCCAAAAAACTAGAATGATTTTTAAATAAGTTTATCATTTTAATTAATTTAATTTTCTTATTAACTATGATTAGTAAATACTTAATGACCTCATTTGATTTATTTGTCTAGCCCCCCAAAATTGACCGGCCCCGCTCCTCAGCTCTTCCGTCCGCCCGCTTGCAACGCCATGTAGCTAGGTTGTCGAGGGACAAAATGCCTCGACTGTCCAGCATGTGTTTATTTATAGGACCGCGGCTCGCAATACTTGCGAAGTTCGAAGAGGAGGCGGACTCAGACTCAGCTTCAACTCGAACTTCTCAGTCCAACGTGAATATTTGTTCGATTTGTTAAACCAATCTAGATGAATATTGGATTCAGTAGATGACCGACAATATCTAAGATCAGAAATGATTTGTGCACATGCCTCGACTGTCCAGCTGTGCTACCGATTCATATACATGCCTATCGGTAGTAGGCTAGTGGGATACCGATAGGCATGTACAACCTATCAATAACCCACTACCGATAGGTTGTACATGCCTATCGGTAGCCCACTACCGATAGCCCACTACCGATAGGCATATATATGAATCGATAATGAACCTATCGATAGTGAGGTACCGATAGGTTGTATATGCCTATCGATAGACCACTACCGATATGCATGTATATGAATCGATAGTTGTGCTACCGATTCATTCACTTCTCATCTAAGATTCACGTTTGCTATCCGAGTTTGCTATCCGAAGGCAACTTTTGATGTAAGTCATGCAACCTCAACAACAACAAAAATTGGCTCCTATTGCTTCATAAAACCACTATGCTGCTCTTAGCAAAGCACTAAAAACACTAGACAGCAACATCATGGAGAGAAGCCTAACACTATTTAGCAAGTTCTTTTCTTGTATGCTGAGACCGGATGGCTGCTGCTCTGCTTCCAGAAAAAGGCAGCATGGTTTCTGTAGGTGCCTAAGCCATGCTTCAAATATGCCGTACAAGTTGAATCTGTTGCTGCCTGTGAACCTATTTTCTTCTTGCATATGGGTGGGATTACCCTCTTTGTGAGCAAAGATAGATACTTCTGAGGCATGATGACACACTTGTTGATAAAGCAGCATGTCATTGCTGCTGCGGTGCAGCATCAGCGCAGTATTTTTTGAAGTTCAAACACTCGTCAACGAGGAAATCGCTGCCAAGAATAAAATCATAAAAGAGTAATCCAAAGAGCTTTCAAAATGCCAAGTAGATGATTAAACTTACAAGATGCGGTCCACCATCTCTGTCGGATCCCATCTAGGGCTCCATGGGTAACCAATTATAGGAGGGGACATTATTGGTGCGCCTTGAGGATTGAAATGCTGCAAAGTATTCAGTATAGAATTTAGCATCGACCAGAATCAAATGCATTTTCACATGACTTGCTTTACTCGGCCGAGTCAGGTCTTATACAAGAACAAGTGATGCAGTGTGGATGATGAATTGATGACATTGAGTTTCTCCTCTTTGCTTGTACCTACAGCCAGAACATCTTAATTTTTGGTACAAAAAATATGCCTTTCTTCATGACATAACATGCTTCTAATTCAACATTTTACTGGTTAGATCTTTTTCCTTTTTAGGGTATTGCAAGTCAGTCCAAATTCTAGTTTTGTGACCTTGGCAGGGAGGTCCATCTACATTTACGTTTTTGGAGTTGAGAAATGCACCAACATCTCTATATAGTCCAAATAATGAAGAAAGCAACTTACTTGAGAACTTTGAAGCGTCAAAATAGGTTGTTGCTTTGGAAACTGTGTAGGAATAGAAAAATGGACCTGCATTAAGAACATTTAATGTCGCTGAATTGCTGATTTGGGATAAGAAACAAAATCCCAATACAAGGCTAATCAATTTGGTTTTGATTGAGAATCAAAAACACGAGTTAGATGAGAAGCAGTGAAAATGGAAGCAACCTTGTAATGCATGTCAAAATGTAAGAATTTCCAAGTTACCAGTGCAGTGTTAGCACAACGGTAGGTATCCATGCCTTCCATGGCATTGTGAGCATAATTTAACATAGAAAAATTAATGGGTAGTGTTGCGCACCATAAATGTGAAAACCGCGGAGCAATTAAGCACCGTTGCTCTCCTACAAAATACCTGATCCAAGAAAACATTACAGATGAGTACAAATGTGAAAATGCTAAGTTACTCAAAGGTGCAAGTCTGAAGGAAAACCGGATCAGCTTCCAACGGTCGTCCAAATTGAGGGGCCAGCGCCTCGATAAAACGTCTTCTGGCACCAATTGACGCAACTGCTTCCACGATCTTTAACATGGTGCTACTAATTATGAATAGCGGCAAAACCCATATACACCAAATACCATAGGGCTCAAGCGAAGTGCATATTTTAAAGGTAAGCAAACAAGTAGAAATAAACATATGCAAAACATCTAAATATCTATAGAAGGTACATATAACAAGATCCATGATGTTAACCTCCAGTGAGTGCAAGGCCTAAACTTCTAAGACTATAGCAAAAACTAGATTTTACTAAACTCAGTCAGCAGTTGCCATGCCTTGAAGCTTGCAAGCAGTTCCAAGAGTAACAGTGCATGAAATTAATAGCATTCGGAGGCCATTGCTGATAAATCTGATTTAAGAAGCTGTAGGTATGATAATTTAAGGCATGAAAAAGGAATGTACCACTTTCAGCCTGTATTAACCAGTGATGCTAAGGGGCTGTTTGGTTGCTTGTATTAGCTAATGCAATGCATTGCATTGAGCAATGCATTGCATTAGCTAATACAATGCAATGCATTGCATTAGCTAATGCAATGCTGCATTAGCAAAAACAACCATTTTGGCTGTTTTTGCTAATGCATCATTGGAGGACCTTTTTGCATTAGCTAATGCATGCATTAGTTAATTCAGTGGCCAACCAAACAGTCTTTTGTATTAGCTAATGCATGCATTAGTTAATGCAGTGGCCAACCAAACACTGGTATAGACCAAAATGCTGCATTAGCTAATACATGCATTAGCTAATACAAGCAACCAAACAGCCCCTAAGTGTGTCTCTCGCACAACTTGTTTACCCACATCCATGCATAGTACACATAGTAAAAAGGATAAACATCCAATTGCCCATGTATTTCCTATTTCATGCAGATATTATATATATGTATGTCTCAATAACTACCTACTATATCCTGTAGATCTGAACTATAACAGAAAGCATTGCTTTCCAAATAAAAAATGTTACAGACCTGGAATTTGATATCTTCTTCCAAAGCAGGAAGATATTCAGCCATGCACCTGCAGATGATGATGTCATACAAACAGAGAGCAAAACTTAGCAGCAGATGGATATCTGTTCAGCCATGGAACCACAATAATTCAAAAGTGAGGCTCGGTATTCTAACATGATTGTATACTTACATCCCGTCTATCCATGGAGGAAGCTTGATGTCTTCAATGGAGAGCAAAGCCTTTAAATCTGCAGATGAGACTAATTTTATTCGTGGAGCAGATGGAACAGAGTCATATTTTCTGACAACAGGATAGCTGGCCTGCAAAATCACAGTACGTGAGGTCAAGAACCTGAGTCATGAAAGACAATATAATTAAGAATAAGCTTGCTCCGAGCTAGAAAAACTACAAGTTTGGCAATTAAGCTCATCTTGTGAGTTCAAAAGAGGTGAAATATCCAAATGTATCTTCATTTTGTTACTATCTAAGAACAGTTTAAACCTTAACAATGCTCTGAAGTTCTTAGTCCCTGATTGGGTTAAATCATTGAGCACATAGCACGCTTTATCCATGCTTCGAACTTCAACTCAAGCCTCCTTCACCTTTACAAACTGTTAATATGCCAAGAAGCCTAAATTGTGTTCATAGAACATGAACATGCCATCTCAACCAAGTTAAACCATTCATTCTCCCTTGCTTAAACTGATAAAAACAATATTCTGAAGTAAAAAAAAGGTAAGAACCCACAAACAAATCCAGGTGCACTTTAAAGCTTCAACCAAATCCTTCCAACGCATCGAACCGTAATTTCACATTTCAAACATCAACTTGAACGATGGATACAAATTTTATTAGAAAGTTCTCACTGACAGACATGACTCCAAAACATTACTAAAAGACCTTAGGCATCTGATAAAAGAGAATGATCATCTCTTATGCGAGCTACTGCTCACTTA
Source organism: Narthecium ossifragum (assembly GCA_963920575.1). Taxonomy (NCBI): domain Eukaryota; kingdom Viridiplantae; phylum Streptophyta; class Magnoliopsida; order Dioscoreales; family Nartheciaceae; genus Narthecium; species Narthecium ossifragum. Next base: position 19,992,247 of record OY986964.1, on the reverse strand, counting down.
GCCGAAATAATGCCAAGAATAAATAGATAAACTTCTCCCAACATTCTTCGCATGTCAATGTAGGAGTTTCAAGAACCAGCTCAGCAATTTTGCAAAGGGACTAAACCATGACTGAATACCTGTAAATAGATTTTCTGCTGACTCGTCCAAGGGCATGCATGTACCAGCTTGTTCAAGTCCATATCCAATAAAGGTACAGCAAACTTCACTTCCCCTGGCTACACTAGAATGAGGGTTAACCCTTTTAAACAGGGAAAAAACAAAGAATAAACATAGCATTGACTAAAGAAACCATGTCTAGTAAATGACAAAACTTGACCTGACATATAGTACAATGGAAAGAACCTTACCCTCTCCGCTCCAGAAGCTAGACATATTTCAATTCCCTGCATAATGTAGTAACTTTACATTTCATCGCACTAAGACTAGAAAAATGCAGATTTTATAGCAGGAATTTCAACATCAGAAATCAAGATGCAAATACTTACCATGATAAGCGGTGATGATTAGCCGATTTTGAGCATAAAATTTACACAAGAGAAAGGGATTATATGATCCTAAAGAACCCAAAAATTGCACAATCTCAAGATTCAAGTATAACAGCTTGGAGGTATAGCAGGTGCACTTGACATTACGATCTTAATGTCTGGAAGCCTCTACCCACGTTCAGATAAACTCACAAGACATGTAGTAAATTTCACAAAAAGAGTCATGATCAACAGAGCTAGGCACTATAAGCCAAATATTTGAAAACCTAATAGAGAGTCAAGTCTATTATCACAAATAAGAGAAACTTATGCAAGGTAGTTGGAGATTTGGAAGTTCAAACAGTCATAAATATTCTCTGAAAGTTAAACTACACATACTAGGAGCACAAAAATATTAGCCAGAGGAAATCGTTTTAGCATTCTTTGATACCATCAAATTCTCCAAATGTAGCATTTGAATTACACAACTTGGAACAAAATAATGATCACAGTAATTCAAATCGAAACCAAACATTCACTCATAAATTCATGATATAAAAAGGCCAAGATCGACAAGTTCAGAACTGATAGCGCACCATTTGGTGTTCCTCAACATAATCTGCAGTATAAAGCTTCCTAGAAGAATGGAAAAGCTTATGCAACTACCGAGTATTACCTCCCTAGCGAGGATAGTATTGACCTCAAACTTCAGCCTTGCATCATCCAACTCTGCCACTCGTTTCCTCTGGTAATCCGCGTACAAATCCCTACAAGCAATTGTGACATCACTAACCTAACATGAATTAGGAATCAAACGAGTGGTTTCTAGAAAACCTCATGGTTGTGCATTACAAACCTTAATTCCTGAACCAATGCAAGCAGTCTCGAAGGATCCTTGCAATTCCAATCAAATAAGCTCTTCACGGCTTCACCCTCCCCCTCCACTTTGCCTGCGGGGACGAGCGGCTGGAAATCATTGTCCTCCGGCGCGAACACCACGTCCGGCGCCACCAACGGGAAAAGCGCATTATATATGACATCCCCTGCCATCACAAAGCACGGGCTTCAAGAAACGTCCCGAGAACACGAAATCTTAAAGGAGAAAAAAGTTTGATTAGGGTTTCGAGCGGGGACTAATACTGACACTTGATGTAGTCGAGGCAGTAGGGTATAAGGAGGGTGAAGCGGTCGAGGAACTGGGGGTTCTTGCAGCCGGACCAGACCTGATCCACCTGAAAGAAAGTACAAAGCAGATGTTAGAAGAATCGGAGCATAGAGATGTAGAGCGGATTGGGGGGGGGGGGGGGAGGGAGGTGGAGATGCCTTGATGGGGTAAGGGGAGTGGGAGAGGAGGTAATTAAGCTGGGCGGCGATGAGCGGAGGAAGCAACGCGTCGCCCGACATGGCCGGAGCTCGGTCGGAGTTCTCGGCGTCGTCCGCTAAAGGCTTGCTAGAGATGGCCGGAGAGAGAGGTGGATGTCGCCGCTTCGCTTATTAGTCGCCTTAACCCCACCGGTGGACTGGACTTGGGTAGGGACTACGTCAGCAAGTCCACGGATTCATTGATTTAGCTGGCCTTGACAGCCCACAAACAGCCCAACGTAACAGGATCCAGATATGGACCAGTCTTGGTCTTTTAGGGAGATGCCACCTGACCAAGTATGAGAGGGAGAGAGGTACTTACACGAGGAATTCCTTAATGTCACTTGACATAGATATGTGAACTTTATTCTTTCATAAGTGAGAAATCCTTGTCAATTTCAAGGAATCATTGGTTATTAGTTAGGAATCTTTAGTTATTAGTTATTACTTAGGAGATACCATTCACCTGTAGAACAAAAAACAGAGTGTCGAGGTTCTCTAGCTGGCCGATCTCCGACGGGATCTCGCCTGAGAGCCCGCAGTTAGCCACGTCGACCCGGACGAGGCGGGTTAGGTTACCGAGCTCCGGCGGGATCCCACCATGGTAGCTATTGAAGTAACCTAGGTAGAGCTCATGGAGGTTAGTGAGGTTGCCGATTTTCGGTGGGATAATGCCGTCGAGGGAGTCGCTTGAGACAACCAAGCACTCTAAGAAACAGAGAGGAAGAAGGAGTAGAGAGAGAAACAGAGGAGAGAGCAGGAGAAACAGAGGAGCCGGAGAAGAGGAGAGGAGAGAACAGGAGGGGAGCCGGAGATGACAAGAGGAGGAAAAAAATTCCATTATCAAATTACTCTCCATCGGTCATATGTATTTTGGACCGAAATACCCCCAAAGAGCGGGATGACCACATTTTGGACCATCACACCGCTGAAGATGGGAAATGACCACGATACCCTATGGGTGTTAAATGACGAAGGTAAGTGACCAAAGTACTCCTTGGGGCTAAATGATCAAAATACCTTTTTGACTTTGTTATTCATCTTATGTCCATATATATTTTGGATGAAAATACCCCTAAGGTGAATGGGACTTTCAATGGTTGATATATGTGAATTTTGCATGTATATTCTGGACAATTACCTCCTGGAGGGTAAAAAGGACCAAAATGCCCTTATGAGGAAAAAATTAGGAAAATACCCTTAAACTTCCTTATGTATGTAGGATACCATCAAAACCATTTAAGAACCAATATAGGTGTTGTAGAATATTGAATATATGTTTTTATCATAATTCCAAAATTACTGCTGGCGGGTCATAGTTACCAAAATGCCTAATGTGTATATAGCTTATTTAGGATGTCGTCAAAGTTATGTATGGTCATTGTGGAATGTAGTAGGAAATTCATGCATATATTTTGGCTTGAATTCCAAATATACCCTTGGGCAGGTAAAATTACCTAAATGCCCTTATTCTACTGGTTCGTGTAGGATGCCGTCAAAACCAAAAAATATGTAGCGAGCACTTAGATGGATTTGGCCATATCTAAGTCTATTCATTAGGTGTTGCCTTTGGAAAATATCTAAGGCACATGCATATATGACAAGGGCAATTTCGTAAATTCTATGAACTTCAACATTAGTCAAAATCGGTGTCAACATTATCTTCATTATAAATTTTACGAATAATTGGTCTATGAAACATGTTGACCGGTACACCACCATCATTAGATTTAAGGTCTAAACACCATTTTACATCAGTTATGGACAGTTATGATTAGTTATACATTTCTGATGACTTCTTTACCCCTCCCAAAACCTAATCTCAACTAACTCCATGGAGCCGAAGATGCGCCCTCGCCAAAGCGCTTCGTCCGTTACCATATCCCAACCTCCATCCTATCGGACCCACCATCGAATCTGCCCTCGCTCTTCTCCCTCCACTCTACGAGTTCGAGCTCACCAAAACCCTCCACCGTCTCTCCAGGCCTTTGTCGGGAAGGGCATCGAGTTCGTCTTCGGCCTCCCGAACGATGTGTCATTTCCACCGCTCGTGACCGCGGCGTCGCGCTCGACTGGGGACGAAGAAGCTCTACCGGGGAGTGCAGCAACGGCAGTGGGGGAAATAGGTGTTGGAGATCCGGCTTCCCTAGAACCAGATGCGGGTGTGGCTCAGCACCTATGACTCGGCGGAGTCGGCTGCATATGCCTACAATCACGTCGCCTACAAGCTCCTCGACGAGTATTGATGTCGCTCGAATGTGTCTCGCACAGTGGTCACGGTGCAATACAGCATAAGAGTGGTCGATCCCACAGGAAAACAAGCAGAAAGGATCCAGAAACACAGATAACAATATATCGAAAACAATCAAGAATGTGGGAGTTAAGAGAATTAGATCGAAGATTTAACGGTCAAGCTAAGTTAACAAAGGAAATCAGGATTTGGATGAGGCTAGGCTTCAGGAATCCCTCACTCGGACATGGGCTCTTCTCTTACCAATGGTTCATGTAAAACTCAGTTGAGGGATTCACATCCCAATTACCTCGACTAGAAAGTATGGAGCTATGAATATGATAGAATATGAATGTCTCTTTCTATGTTTGGTTCTTCTCGTTGTAGTTCTAACTCCGTCCTACCAGAACCTAAGAATACACGACACCAGCTGTCACTACAGGCAATGTGCAACAAAAGTTTCATAGGACAAAGCCCTAACCTTGTCTTACCAGATCCCTAAGAATATGCAATACCAACTGTCACTTCGGGCAATGAATAGCAAAGATTTCACGAGACTAGGTAGGAGAACAAGAGAGATAACTATGGGATCACAATATCATAACAAAAGCATGACTAGAATTATAACAATGTTCAACCACATTGTCGCGCCCCGACCCGCAGAACCCAGACCGAGCCGGGACACGAGGGGGAAAACCTACATCTAGTAGCCTCAACTGGCGGAAACAGTTGAGACTAACACACAGCTGGCGGAAACAGCTGACAACAGGCACAAGGCGGAAGCAAACTGGTGACAACATCTATTAACATTAACATCTATTACAGAACAGTAATAATAGAGTTAAACAGGAGTTCTAGTACAACAAAGTCTACAAGGGATCAACAGTCCCCAAAAAGCTACAGCACCCACCGGGGTCTCCGCAAACGCACAAACGAAACCATCCTGACCCTCAGACATGGTCAGGAGCTGGCGCGCCACCACGAGACAGCCGACGGGGGAGCACCGGAGAGGAGCTGGGACCCGCACCTGCAAACAACATAGTCCAGGTAGGAATGAGCAACAGCTCAACAAGGTCCCACTCTACCACTCTCGCTAAGAAGGCAAACCCAAACGAACCAACCCTGAAGCCAAGTACTGAGGCTTGCCAAGGATCCCATAAATCCCGTCAATAACCCGAAGGACTCATGTCCCAAGTACGCCCCTCCAACAACCACTGCTCAGGGGTGGACAACTTCGACAATCCCTGACACAGGGTGGACATGACGCTACTGGTAGGACACCCTTCTCCAAGCGGGATCTCCACACTTGACGGAACGACCGAGGTTAAGACTACCACCTCTCAGTACTCCAAGCCACAGAGCCAACAGGACCCCTAACTCCTGACCAAAGACTAAGCCTAGCCAGAGAGTCCATCGATCCCATCGATGTTTCCCTCCCCAAGGTTTCCTGTCCAACATACGTCCCTCCGATAGCCACTGTTCGAGGACTGGGTTACCTCCGACGGTCCTTGACACAGGGTGGGCCAGACGATACCTGTAGGACACCCTTGCCCGTGCTGGCCACCAGCATGGGGACACAAGTCAGGTAACGGCATCCACCACTTAGCCTTTGATCACCGAAGTCCACGGGTCAACCCCACCCAGTCTAACCTAGCATGTCTAATGCACAGGAAGCAGGGCAGGATATGAATAGGGAAAGCAGTAACAAACAGCATAACAAGGGCACACCTTCGGCCCATTTACACTAACACTCCCGAGGGTCATGACTCCTTCGGTTCACCACAAAGCGATATAGGGCATAACCCATGGCCCATTTATACTAAGCATTCCCGAGGGTTCATTACTCCCTCGGTTAACCACAAAGCAGTAAACAATAAGCATTATAGACAACATGTTAAGCCCCGAGGGCAAAACCGTCAAAACCACTTGCAGGCAAAGCCCCGCGGGCAAAACAGCACTTAAAGCAAGTAAAAATCCTCTCTGCACCGAAGGAGATCGATCTCCTATAGCAGCGAGATCGATCTTCCTCGAGGCTAGAAGCACCCGTCCTGGTCACCCCAACGAGATCGATCTCCACCCATATGAAGATCGATCTTGTATGTAACCCTTGACGTACCGACGCCACCCACCACGAGATCGATCTCCCTCCCAGGGAGATCGCTCTCGCTCGGGCGGGGCGTACCACCCCAAACAAGATCGATCTCCCTCCCAGGGAGATCGCTCTTGATTGGGTTCTCCGGCGGCCGGACGGCGAGGGATACCGCCGGAAACCTCCACCATACCTCACCAAACTAGGTGGGTTGGTAGCTCTCAGTGCCACGAAGCTACTCATGGCTTCAAAACCGGAAAACACCAACTCCACAAGGAGATCTATCGAAATCAAAACCGGATATCAAACCCTCAAAGACAGCCGGAGCTTTGAGTGAGAACCCTACCTCCTCAGAGCAGCTTCAATCCACGAGACCAAGCCTAGGATCTTCCTCACGCCATCACGGTTCCAACGAGCCTTCAAGCTCCAAGAACGGTGGCCGGAGGAGGGAGAACGGCGAAGAGGAAGCTCTCAGCTGGAACAGGGGAAGCCGAGCTCTCGCGAGGAGGAAGAAGGAAGAAGCGAAGGAAAGGAAGGAGGAGGGGAAGGGGTAAGGCCGGGGAAAAGCCGGAGAAGGCGGGGGAAAGGCGAAGGAGGGGAGCAAAAGTCTCCCCTCCCCTGACAGGGGAAGCGACGGCCATCGCCGTGGCCGTCCTTCGAACGCCACCGCCAACGACTTCCAGGCACAGAGAGATCGATCTCCATGCTATGAAGATCGATCTCCTTTGCCCAGAACGGCAACCTCCAGGCACAGAGAGATCGATCTCCATTGCCATGTAGATCGATCTCCCTTGCCTAGAACGGCAACCCTGGGCTGAGACTTAGGCCCAAGCCCAGAACTTCCGATCTCGGGTCCACCTAACCTTTCTAACAAACACAAGCACCAAACAAGGTCTGTGTGTGCACACCCAGTGTGAAACGACCGCCAAGGCGCAATTTCCCATGGGTCAACAACAAGCCAAAGGAAAAAGAGGGGCAGGTCCTCACACAAATAACCATCTATGAAGATTTAATACATATATAGAGTTTAGACATTAAATTTTGAAACATGAATCAATGAAAGAGAAAACAACCCTCGTCCTTACTTAGTCATCCATCCGCCATGCCTGAAGATTCCATGGTGGATTGGTTCCCTTCTTTCTCCCAAAAAGCTCTCTTTTGATAACCCTAAGTATCCTATTTATAGCCTTCAAAAGTCTTCAACTCGGATTAGATCTTGACCCTTTATTTTGCTTAACCGTCATATAAAGATCAATCTTTTAGAGATGAAGATCGATTTTTTCATCCCGTAGAACTGGCCGCGTCCAATGAAGATTGATCTTCTTAAAAGATAAGATTGTTCTTTTATTGCTTCATTTCCTATTTACGCTCGCGGTCGATCTAACGGTCAGCGGTCGACCTGGGGAACGATGCAACTATCAACCGCCAGTTCTCTGTTTCATATCCTTTTGTCTTGCCTTAATAGAGATCGATCTTTTATGTGAGAGGATCGATCTTTCTTGTCTTTTCACCCTCTTTGCTTCTTTTAACTCCAATTTCTTGCATTTTCCAAACAACTATGTGAAGCAACATATAAGTATAAAAATATTACTAAAGAGGTTGATTAAGGATGAAAATCCACCAATTGAAATGGTTATAAGGTTGTTCAGAGTACACTTTTATGCACTCATCACACCCCAACCAGCTTATTGCTAGTCTCTAGCAATTCAAAGCGCATAAAAATATAACTGAGCATACCAACAGTCTAAGGCTGTAAACATGCATGAAAAAAATTTTACCTTGTCAGGTCAATAGTGTTCTATATAGTACAGAGCATGAACACTTCTTATACTCATACATATACTACCATCACATGAAATTCACTTCTACACCTCAGACATGCAAATCACCATCCAAACGAACACATGTAACGTGAGAAATAAAAGTTACCTACCGAATCAACTTCTACCCACCATTAGTCCAAACACACTACTATTTACCTGACGAATCATCTAACCCTCGCACTTTAACTACAACATGCTCTTTCTTTTCCTTTTTCTTTTTTTTACCTATAAGTGGTTCTACCTTTTTACACGAGCTCCCCGCTTCCAGAATCTTACTATTTTTTTTCTCTGCATGCAATACTCAACATAGTAGCTAAAGTTGAAATCATGATCCAAATTAACAATAGCATGCTCATTCCTCTTGTGAGTATAATTGCCACTGCACATAAAGTGTTCGTGTGTGAATCTCATGATGTTCTACATTCTAGTTATCACACATGCAATCCATGCATAGATTAATCCATGTGAAAGCAGCATGTATAATAAGCATAAAAATTTCAGGTCATGTATAATTTCTAGTAACATAATGCCTAGTAGCATACTAAATTCAACACTATTAAACCCACAAAGTAGCACGCATAAGGTCATGTATGCCTACACCCCCAACCTGAAATTCACATTGTCCTCAATGTGTGCTAAACATGACAATAGAATAAAACAAGGTGTAGGTTTAAATTTGAAATAATAGAGAAGAATTATAAATCGATATAGGAGCGAGGCCACCTGACAAAATAATTGTAATCTTGCCCAAGGATCCTCAGGATGGCCGAATTTCTCATCTCCAGAATAGTGGTCGAAGCTCTCAAGAAAGATAGACGGTGGTCCAAACATCCTAAGAAATAAGATATCAAACAAAAACAAATGAAAACAAAAGCAAATAACCTAGAGCAACCTATCCTAATGAAAAGGGAAAATGATAGGCAGAAGAAAGATCATCCTTCGTAGACAGGGTCTACGTAAGGAACATGATGCTCATCAATGGCCGCCTTATCTGGAATAGGCTTCAGCCGCTGTCCATTGAAACGGGGTGTTGTCTGAAATGTTAGGTAGAATAAATAGGAATTATAAGTCTAAGTAGGAGCAATGTTACCTGACAAAATAGCTGAAATCTTGCTCAAGGCACCTCTTGGTGGTTGAATTTCACATCTCCATAATGGTTGATGAAGCTCGCAAGCAAGGTAGACGGTAGCGTAAACATCCTAAAAAAAATAAGAAAGCAAATGAAAGCAAATAAGAACGAAAGAAAATAACCTAAAGCAACCTAACCTAATCAAAAGGGAAAATGATAGACAAAAGAAAGATCATGTCACGCCCCGCCCCAAATAAATACAAAATATCTCAAAATTTCACAAAAAAATTCAACATGACCCTTGGGGCACGGGCACGTGAGAACACAATTATAACCTGTCAATAGATACAAAATTCACACATCCTATGATAATTCATCATAATTTACAACATTCATGTATCTCTTTCATTCATTCATGTACATAGGATTGTATAATCTTCCAATTACAACATAATCAAGCCACAATACTACAATATACATATTTTCATATTCCAGCAAATACAAAGCGTCAAATACACAAATTGAGAGTTAAGGTAGAGTACAAAATAAAGTTGGGATACAACCCACAACCCTCCACCTACTACAAAGCTAATTCTCAATCAATAAGTACAAAACTGACGCCTCGTCACCATTGACCACCTCCCTGGAGTGTACTGGTCTCGGGCCTACCTCCTGCACAACAAAAACCCAAGGAAAATGAGCTCGAAAGCCCAGTAGGAGTCACCTGATGACAATCTAGGACACTGGTGTACACCCACCTATCCTAGTATACTGCCCAAGTATGGTCTGGCTAGTATGGGCAAGGTCTTACATGCACAGACGCCGCATCCGACCGTCAATGCTCACCCATACCCCTATAGACTCTATACCTGTTCGACAATAAAATCGAGATCTCCGTGGAACGAGATTTGTTAATTTTATTGTGATCAAAAGTTTGAATTACATGGTGGGATTTGTGGGAACAACACTCCTGAGTTCCCAATATCATCACAAGCTGCAGATCCTCTTTTCTTTGGGAACTGCATACCGATGATGAGATTGGCAACCCATCAATTACAACCCAAAAGGGAAAACCACTGATTAAGGATTCGGGCCTTAAAATCCCGTTACATCCAAAATGAAAAAATAAGAAGAGGAAGAAGAAAGGAAATAAGAAGGATCTTGGGTGAAGGCTTAGGCCTTCGACCCGCACCTTCGTTGCCGATGAAGAACCCTTGAATCTCTTGCTTTGGACTTTTGGATTGATGGCACGATCTTCAAGGAAATAAATTTCCTTCTCCTATCTCTCGGCGTCTTCAAGGAAATAAATTTCCTTCTCTTTTCTCTCGGCGTCTTCAAGGAAATAAATTTCCTTCTTCTCCAAGCCTTCTATGTGTTCAACCCTCTTTCAAGCCTTTCAAGCCTTTCAAGCCCTTCAAGCCTTCACCCCTCCCCCTCTATTTATAGGTGAGGATTAGGAGTAGTTGAGGCTGATTTTTTGAAATATAGTTAGAGATTTGATGGTTAAGAGGTTGAGACTTGGATGGTTAAGAAGTTGAGATTTGGATAGTTAAGATCTTGAATCTTAGGGAGTTAAGATCTATTTGAATTCAAATTTGAACTTGATTTTGAATTTTAACTTCAAATTTCAGATATCTATTTCAATTTCAAATATTTGAACATGTTGTAATTTACCTTAACGCCCTTAGACAAGGGTAAGTGTAAATTCCCAAAATACCCCTGTTATAGATCATTCATGTCTTTTGACCAAAATGCCCATAGAAAGGGTAGGAATGCTTTCACATATTTTGGACCATTGTACCCCTCGAGGTTTAGAATGTCCAAAATACCCTCGACCCCTGTAGCTTGTATAGGATGTCGTCAAAGCTTTAAGAAGGCTGATATGAGGGTGAAATTACCAAAATACCCTTTTGGTATTTTGGTTTGTGTAGAGTCCATATATGTTTTGGACAAGAATGCCTTTAAAATAAATGATACTTTAAAGGGAGGAAACAATATTTGTCATGTATGTTTGTGACAAATATGCATTTAGAGCAAATGACCAAAATACCCCTGGGGCTAAATGACCAAAAATGCCGTTTTTATATATCCTTGGTTTATGTAGGATGCCTTCAAAACCATTAAGGACTAATTTAGAATGTTCTAGGTGGGTCAAGCCTATATTTGGTTAGAATGACCAAAATACCCATAGAAGGTAAATTTTACCGAAATACACTTTATGCTTTCCGTTTGTATAAAATGTTATAAAAACCATACATGAATATTTCTCAGATATTGTAGGGATTCTGAACACATATTTTGATCAAAATTCCCAAAATACCCCCTGGTGGGTAAAATTACCAAAATGCCCATGAGTCCTAACTTAAGTAGGATGGTATCCAGATCATGTAAAAGGCACAATGAGTTATAAGATAGAGTCTGAGCATATATTTTGCTTAAATCCTCAAATACCCTTGATGTGGTAAAATTACCAAAATACCCCTATATCGACTTAGCTTTTATAGGATGCCGTAAAAGCTATATAGGGTTATGATATGATATTTATAGAGTTCAGACATGCATTTTGTCCTGAATTCCTAAAATACCCTCGAGTGGGTAAAATTACCGGAACGCCCTTCATGCTTCTGGTTTGTGTAGGATACTTTCAAAACTATGAAGGATCACATATAAAGCAGTATATGTGTGCTCTTTGTGTGTTTGAACTTATATGTCTGATAACATACCTTCGAAGAATGGTTGAGGCGAGTAGGGGTAAATACCCTCCAATTTGACCTTAGTCAAAATTGGTGTCTACAGATGCCCCCTCGAGGCATGCGTGAGAAACTTTTGTGATTTGAACGCGCAGGGCTCGAAAACTTTTGATTATTTGAGGGTTAATCAAGAGGCTCTCCCGAACGCAAGATATGATACCGTAGGAAGAAAATCTCTTTGTTTAGAATAATTTATGATAACAATTCTTTCATATTTAAATCCGAAATAATATAATTGATTTTTTTTTTTGGATGTAGCTGCTCATAATTTTGTCACTAGAATGAACATACCATCATATGCATGCTATGATAGCACATGGATTAAAACTCTAGTAATTGTATTAGGAGTCCAAAGAATATTTTCAGATCTGAAGATATCTGACCTTAATTAAAACAGAATTATTTTATATTTATCCTATTTCAATCCATGGTTACCTTTTTGGATGAGTACAAGTATATCACATGAGCCCTTTCAAGTGAACCCAATCAACGTATCCAAATTCTGCCCGGTTTTTTTTTTTTTTTTAAGGATAACTCTTGTTAGATTTGAATTTGAACAAATCCTTATCCCATAAAATTCTGAAAAATCCTGCTCAAAATCAGATTTCTATCCCATGCCTATATCTACTCAAAATCAAATTTCCATCCTATGCCTATATATAGGATGTATACAGTATAATAATTTTTTATACTATTAGCCACATAGAATTTTGACCGAGGAGAAAGTTTTTTCATGATCCAATCTTTTCATCTGATCAAAATTTCGGACTTTTTTTTCTTTTCTTCTAGACTCGTCGCTGGATTGCTGTGGTGGCACTGCGATTTCATAGTAGTGAAGGGTAAAGACAGCGTCTGTCATTGATACGTCCTCTTTTTTAAATTGTGTTGTGGATGGAAGATACAACCTTTTTTTTATTGTGCTGTGGATGGCTGATGGCGAGAGGCAACTTGTTGCTTCGGCCCTCGCAGAGTAATTTGTTACTCCGAGATTTTACGACGAGAAGCAACTTATTGCTTTGAGCCTTGCCGACGACGAGGAGCAACTTATTGCTTCCATTTTTTCGACGAGAGCAACTTGTTGCTATGTGATTTTGTCGGCAAAAAGCAACTTGTTGCTGTGGACCTTGCGATGAGGAGCAACTTATTGGTCCCATTTTTTTCGACGAGGAGATTTTGTTGGCAAGAAGCAACTTGTTGCTGTGGACCTCGCCGATGCGCCGAGCTCTGAGATTTTGCCAGTGAGAAGCAACTTGTTGCTTTGGGCCTTGCCGATGAGGAGTAACTTATTGCTCCCAGTTTTCTCGCCGAGGAGCAACTTGTTGCTTTGAGATTTTGCCGGCGAGAAGGAACTTGTTGCTTCAGGCTTGCGCAAAGCAGCATGGACTAGAACTCTGCTGGTGAGGAGAAGGAAGCATCCGGCCGAGGTGGAACCCGCAGCGTAGCTCCAGCGCGTCTGGGTCGCTAGATCGGCGGATGTTTCTTTTGCTAGCAGCGAGATGGGGAGGAGATGAGCCCGACGCAGTGGGGAGCTCTGCCGGTGAGGAGAAGGAAGCATCCGGCGAGGTGGAACCCGCAGCGTGGCTTGTCGACGAGGCATGAAGGACACTGGAGCTCTTGGGGCTCGGTGTGGATGCATCTTCGCTGGAATGGAGAAGCAGGGGCGCCGCTCGAGTTGGAGCTTGGTGTGAACCTCGACGGAGAGGATGAAGTCGTCGGAGGGCGGCATTAGACCAGCGAAGACGGGCGCTGGCGCTCGGCGACGCTCGATGTTGGGACCAGGAGCTCAGTGATGATCTCGACGGAGGTCCCGGAGGAGCTCGATGTCGAGGCAAAAAAGTCCCATGTCGGGGTACGAGCTTGGTCGGCGGAGATTGGGGGAGAGCAGATCTGGTGAAGGGGGGCGAAGGCCGACGAAGACGGGCGTTAGCGCTCGGCGTCGCTTGATGTCGGGACCAAGAGCTTGGTGTCGATCTCGACGGAGGTCACAGAGGAGCTCGACGTCGAGACGGAGGAGTCCGATGTCGGGGCGGCGGAGATAGACGTCGGGTGGAGGAACCCAATGTCGAGCTTGGCACGGTATGTGGCCTCAGGTCGGCAGATCCGGTGAAGGTTGGCATCAGGCCGGCGGAGATGGGGGAGCTCGTCATCGGGTTTGGCACGACGGCGTCTCCGGTGAAGTGAGGCGTCGCCGCGATTGATGTCCGGCATGCCAAGAGAGAGGAGACGAGAGGAATAGTGAGAGGATGAAATGGGATGGGAGGGAAGAGGAAGCTGGCGTCGGAGATGACGGAGCTCGTCATCGGGCTTGGCACGACGGCGGCTCCGGCGAGGTGAGGCGTCGGAGACGGAGGAGAGAAGATGAGAAGGGAGGGGAGAAAGAGAGAGCTGGCGGCGGCTTGGGAGAGAACCCTAGGGTTGTCTCTCAAGCCCCCTTTATATGCTCTCTTTTTTCCTTTTTTCTTTTTTCTTTTTCTTCTTTTTTTATCTGTTTTATTATTATTTTTTAATATATGCTTTATTTGACCTCTTTTTTTTTTTTACAGGATTCCCTCGGATGATGCTGGAGCTTCGATTGTATCTGGCATTCGTGGACTGACTTACTCTGATTCCTTGCTTCATTCCGCATTACCTTATCTAGCGAGACTGGTTACAAGTGAGGAGGCCGATGAGTTAGCATATTCGTCTAGACTTGAGGAGTTGCAGCGAAGCCATGACGATGCTGCTAATTCTTTGCTTGCCCTTCAGGAAACTAGCAGGGTTAATAGCCTTCGTATCGAGCTAGCTGATATTTTTGGGACTTTAGAGAGATGGGGTCATTAGGATCTCTCTATTCTTTTTTCTTCTTTTTTCTTGCTTTTTTTTTTTTAGCATTTGTCCAACTTCATACTCATATAGTATGAACCTCCCTTTTTTTTACTTGCAGACTGTTAGAAATTTATATTTGATGGATAAAGATCCCACTCTTTATTTTTTGTTGTTTTTTTTTCCAAATAATCAATCAACCAAGTATGTCGTTTGGTATATGTGCTTGTTGCTACAAAGGATATGACATGAGTTTGCTTCACAAATGAGAAACTTGAAGCTATTTCATTTGATTTTGGCATGTTGTTGGGCACTTGACCCAATTTGACATGGCAAGTATGAATCCAACTTGGCTTTGCTTGTAATTTAGGCTCATGAAGCTTGGAGCATGATATGTTCAAATTTGTGTTTTGCCGACAGTTTATACTCGTATGGCTTGGAGTATGATTGCTTGCAGTTTAGGCTCGTGAAGTTTGGAGCAGTATGTTTGGAACTTGGGTTCATGGAGCTTTCTTGCATTTTGCTTTTAGTTTATACTCGTAAAGCTTGGAGTGTCATTACTTACCGTTTAAGCTCATGAAGTTTGGAGCATACATGTGTTCAAATTTATATTTTGCCGACAGTTTATACTCGTATGGCTTGGAGTATGATTGCTTACAGTTTAGGCTCGTAAAGCTTGGAGAATACATGTTCAAATTTATGTTTTGCCGACAGTTTATACTCGTATGGCTTGGAGTATGATTGCTTGCAGTTTAGGCTCGTAAAGCTTGGAGCATACATGTTCAAATTTATGTTTTGCCGACAGTTTATACTCGTATGACTTGGAGTATGATTGCTTGCAGTTTAGGCTCGTAAAGCTTGGAGCATGATATATTTAAGAATAATAGCGCTTCAAGAATTTGCCGTTCACAGGTGGTGGGGTATATTCACCATCTGGCGAAGCAATCTTGTAAACACCACTCGTGTAGACCTTTTGCACTACAAAGGGTCCTTCCCACTTGGGCTCAAATTTTCCTTGAACCCTCATTGTAACAATCATAGAACGGATTACAGCAAGGACGAGGTCTCCGACTTTGAACGAGCGACGCTTCACTTTTTTGTCAAAGCCCCTGGATATTCTTGCTTGATAGATTTCCAACCTCTGCTGGGCCTCCAGACGTCTTTCTTCCAAGCTATCGAGCTCTTGAAGCCTCAACTTAGCCGCTTGGTCTTCTGTAAGGCTTTCTTGCAAAGCTACTCTGAGAGAAGGAATTTGTACTTCGAGGGGAAGAACTGCTTCACCTCCGAAGATTAGGGAGTAAGGGGTTGCCCCCGTCGGAGTTCTTACTGTGGTGCAATATGCCCACAAGTTTTCCATGAGATTTTCATGCCACTCCCTCTTATTTTTGTGAACTGCTTTCTTCAGAAGTTTACAAAGAACTTTATTGAACGCCTCTGCTTGTCCATTAGTGGCGGCGTTATATGCTGAAGAAAAGTGATGTTTGATTTTGAACTTGGCACAAAGATTTTGTACATTTCTATTTTTGAATGGCGTGCATCCGAAATAAGCCGAGCGGGAACTCCAAATCGGTATATGATTTGTGTTCTGATGAAATGTGCAATGGCTTCACTCTTCACATTTTTCAAAGGGATAGCTCTATCCATTTGGAGAAGTAATCTGTTGCCGCCAAAATAAAGCAGTGCCCTTTTGATGATAGAGGCTGAATAGGGCCTACTATATCTAGTCCCTATGTCTCAAAAGGCCAGGAGATACTTGTGGGATGAAGGGGCTCCGGGGGCATATGTATGAAATCCGCATGAATCTGACAGACATGACATCTTTTGGCATAGTCGATGGAATCCCGTACGATAGAAGGCCAATAATATCCTAAATGCTTCAGTTGATGATACAACTTAGGACCAGCTTGATGCGCTCCACATACACCTGAATGGACTTCTTCGAGAGCCGATGCTGCTTCCTGATTGGAGAGACATCCTAGTAGGAGGCCATCGAAGGATCTTCGGTACAGGGTGTTATTAATGCATGTGTAGCTAGTTGCTCTCCTTAATTTCTGTCTTTCTTGGGCGTCAACAGGTAGTATTCCCGACATGAAGTAATCCAGGAAAGGGGCTCTCCAGTCCTCTATTTGGACTTCACATATGGAGATAGTGTTGGTAAGTACTGATAAGCACTTGTTTGGGATTTCTTTGAGGAGAGGGGGCAGGACGCGCCTTTCTTCAACCCTGATTTCTAATTTTTCTGTAGGTGAGAGAGTCATAGCAGCAGCAAGACTGGCCAAGGCATCTGCCTTTTGGTTTTGTGATCACAGAACATGCTGGATCTTCAGCTCCTTGAAAGAGCTAATGAGTCCTTTGGCTTTTTGATAATATGGAACTAATTCTTCTTTTTTGACGGCATACGTGCCGAGAAGTTGATTCACAATGAGCTGGGAGTCTCCATATGCTATAAGCGGATCCATCCCCATTTCTGAGGCAATCTCCAAGCCTATAATGAGTTTCATATTCTGCCATATTGTTGGATAAAGCAGATGTCAATGTAAAAGAGTATGGGATGAGAGCTTGCTTTGGAGTAACAAAGATTAATCCTGCCCCCGATCCTGAGCGCCTACATGCCCCATCGAAGTACATCTCCCAAGAGGGTGTGTCACACCCCGACCCAAAAAACCCATCCAGGACGAGGCGTGAGGGTTCCTAT
This sequence comes from Narthecium ossifragum, assembly GCA_963920575.1. Classification (NCBI taxonomy): domain Eukaryota; kingdom Viridiplantae; phylum Streptophyta; class Magnoliopsida; order Dioscoreales; family Nartheciaceae; genus Narthecium; species Narthecium ossifragum. The sequence goes on along the minus strand of OY986964.1, from coordinate 19,974,960 downwards.
CACTATTCATCTCCAATTGGCGCGATACAATGCGGAAAAGGAGGATAAATTTTAAACAATTTATATTCCAAAGGTAAACTGTAATTCAATCTATAAATACATCAAGTTGTACTGTTTAAACATCTGATACAATTCTTATCAAATTCTTCCAAGGGAAAAGATATTATACAATTAATCCCAAAAGTCCTCGAAAGATGTTTACAATTTACAAGCTATCAAAAAGTACAACAGTTGTCCTCCAGCAACCTCAAACACCTCTGGATGTAGTCGCGCCTCCGAAAGCTAATCTCGCCGGCTCCACTGCTAAAGAACTGCGCGCCAACACCTGCAAACGTAGCCCGGGTAGGAGTGAGCGATAAGCTCAGTATCTACTCTACGACACACAGAAAGGAGGAAAACAACAACTGTGTTGTCTCCCCGCTCAAGTCTAACGGATGCCACTGGTCCCATAACCCTATCGATGTCCCAAGGGCTCCTGTCACGAAACCACTCTCCTGAACATGTTACCAGTAGGCCAAGGAACGGTAACATGCAGGATCACCCTTACCTAAGCAGGAATACCATGCCTTAGGGAACCACGTCGGGAACGCATCGACAACCATCCTTAGCACTTAGCCTTGGGAAGACAACACGACCTCTAAACCTCAAACAAAGATCACAACCAACTAGCGTACATCCTCAATAACGTGAGATTCTGATTAAACAATCACGCCCTAATCCTGACTACCCAGCCGTGGTCTTAAGGCTAGATCCGAGCTACCCGAGAGCCTTGGATCGGCGATCAACCCATCGCCCGCCTAACCTGATATGCCTCTAATGCAAACAAGATGCATGCAATGCTCAGGCACAGATAACGAGATATAAGCATGCAACAACATGACAATAATCATACAGGGCTAGGCATAGCCTATAGCTAGCCAAAGGGGGTGAGCATAGCAAAGGCCTCAAATACATATAATCTATACTAACCAAACAATGATTAACGCAAAGAGATAGACACAGATATACAATAGTCTTCAATGCTCTCCTGCACCTGACAGACTAAGGTTCCACAGTTACCCCGCAGGTAACTTGTCAACAGTTATACAATACCCCTCGGCACACGCCGGCAACGGGCTAAGGTTCCATAATACCTCGTTAGCTAACACTCATAGTTAGCTAGCGGCTAAGGAAAGCAATAAGCATTTAAACTACTATCAATCAAGTATTTAAATGCGAGACAACAAGTGAATTCGCCAAAAAGATACGTACGCGGTTCGATTCTCAATCTCGATAGAAATCCCTAAAAAACCCCGTGAAAACGACGTGTATGCTTCCTAACATGATTGGAGATCTATCATGAATGAAAACCAATCAAAGGAAACCAGAAAACACAGCTCAGTGGCCCTCGATCGATGCGACGGTCGATCCGATGGTCGACCGTGAGGCCGCGGTTGATGCCACGGTCGATCCGACGGTCGACCGCGGGGTCAAACGAGGGAAAAGTATAAGGACCACGGTCGATCGGTGCATCGACCCTTGGAAGCCCAAAACGAGACAGAGCCTCACGGACGATGCGACGGTCGATCTGACAGTCGACCGTCAGGCTCAAAAGAAGCGTATCAATACTTGACTGTCGAGCCTAATGCACAGTTCATCAGAACAGTATCAGAAATCCAATTTCTTGGATTTGAATGATCAAATCATGTTGGAAGTTGATGAAACTTTGCAAGCATGCATAAAAGATGATGGAGAAGCTAATGGTGTGAAGAAAACACGATTTTGATGGTTAAATTTCCAATCTAGGTTGAAATGGCTGAAAACCGACAAAACAGCGATAATACGGAAATCATCGGATAAAATACAAAAACCAAGTTATAGGACTACTCTACACAAGCCATAATACACATGCTACAAGTTACACAACATTCTAACATGTATTTCTACAGTGAAAACACAAGAAACCTATCCTAGGAGAACTCGATCATAAGATCGAGGTAAAAACACCTACTTGAACAAGCAATGTAGCTCCTCCACGCATCCGCCAAGCCTGATCGCCAAGATCCGCTCCCCGAAGATCGCGCCTCCAAGCCCTAGCTCAGCCGGTTGGAGAGAGAGAGAGAGAGAGAGACAACGGCAGGAGAAGAAGAAAGAAAGAGAGAGAGAGAGAAAAGAAAGGGGTTAAATAGAAAGCTGGAATCGATCACAGCCGTCCGATTCGATCTCTCCCGATCGAGCTCCGATCTTCCGATCGGAAGCGCCCTTAAGGTTCTAATCAAACACATACACCAATCAAAGGCAATGTGTGCAACGCGGGTGTGAAACTGACCGCCAGGGGGCATATTTACCAAAATGCCACTGGGGTCAAAAACAGCGATGCGATCAACCGATCGCATCCCAAGGCCAACCGGGCCAAACCACAAACAAGACCCTCGACCTAACGCGGTCGGACCGGGTTGGAGGTACGGGTCCTCACAGGTTGAATGTCGGTCATGAAGACTTCTTCATCTGGAAGGTCGTCTTTTAAGACTTCACTGTCTGGGACCGGATGGGCGGCGAGGAAGTCGGTCAATGCTTGTCCCTTGACCGCTTTCTGTGGAACATATGTTATATCGAATTGGGATAGCAACATAGCCCATTTTGCTAGTCGCCCCGATAAAGTTAATTTCTTTAATATGTACCGCAAAGGATCCGTTTTAGAATTAAGTTGGACAGAGTGCTCCAATAGATAATGGCGGAGCTTTTGAGTGGCAAACACCAAGGAGAGGCAAACCTTTTCCATCTCCGAGTAGTTATACTTAGGCCCAACCAGAGTCCGACTTAGGTAATAAAGAGCTCTTTCTTTACCTTCGTCTTCTTGTTGTGCTAGCAAAGCGCCTAGTGATCCAGGCGAGGTGGCCGTATATAGGATCAAAGGTTTTCCTTTAATAAGAGAGGCAAGAACCGGCGGGTTGATGAGATATTCTTTAATGCTTTGAAAATCGTTTTGACATATTTCATCCCACTCGAAAGGCGTCTCTTTCTTCATGAGGTGATTGAAAGGTTTGCAACGTCCCGCCAAATTTGAGATGAATCTTCGTATATAGGCTAGGCGACCTTGAAGACTCTTGAGTTCATGAAGATTCCGAGGTGGGGGCATTTCTAGAATGGCCTTGACCTTTGAAGGGTCAACCTCGATTCCTCGTTTGCGTACTACGAAGCCGAGGAGCTTCCCTGATGTGACACCAAACGCGCACTTCATGGGATTCATCTTCAGATTGTACCGCTTGAGTCTGCGAAAGACTTCGGTTAGGTGTTTGAAATGATCTTGCCGATGCTTCATTTTCACCACCAAATCATCGACGTAGCATTCTACGATGTCGTGTAGAGGATCACTAAAAATAAATGTCATAGCTCTTTGGTAGGTAGCTCCGGCATTCTTCAACCCAAACGACATCACTGTGTAACAAAATATTCCTTTGGGTGTTCAGAAAGCAGTGAGTTCTTCATCTTCAGGTGCCATTTTTATCTGGTTATACCCTGAGTATCCATCCATGAAAGAAAGGATTTCATGTCCAGTTGTTGCATCCACTATGAGCTCAGATATGGGCAGTGGGAAATCATCCTTTGGACATGCTTTGTTTAGATCTCTGAAATCTATACAGAGTCTAAGTTGGCCATTCTTCTTCTTCACAGGGACAATATTTGCGAGCCATTTGGGATATTGTACCTCGCGGATGAAATTTGCCTTGATGAGTTTGTCTACCTCGGCAATGAACTTGGGGATCAACTCTGGTCGAAAGCGCCTTTGAGATTGCTTGATTGGATGGATATCTTCTTTTATGGAGAAGCGATGAACAGCAACACTGGTATCCAAGCCTGGCATTTCTTTGTAGTTCCATGCGAACACATCTTTATTCTGACGGAGGAAGGTCATATATTGCTCCTTTTCGCTTGGCATCATGCGAGCGCGGATGAAAGTGGGGCGAGGATCCTCATCTGTCCCTAGGTTGATTTCTTCGAGCTCATCAACAGTTGATTGGCCGCCATCTTTGAGTTGAGGAGGCGCTTCTTGGAGATCAACGAGTTCTGTAGAAGTCATGCAGACTTGGAATTGATATCCAAGCCCTGCCTTGTGGAAGGGTAGTTCTTCACCATATCGGATAGCCTTTATTTGTTCCTCTGAAAGGATATCCTCAAAAGGTTGCTTTTGACCGCGACCTCCACATAAGCCTTCGCCAGAATTGATATCATACCCCATTTGAGTCATCATGTGAAGCAGCTTCTCATCATAGAACGGTATAGGTATGAATGACCTCTTGGCAACAGATTGGACCATAGATGCTTCGACGAAGTTTATGGGTTGATTATACTTTGTTTCCCTGTCTTCACTTGACTGACCCTCTTCTTTAATCGGTGGAGGCTTTACATGTGACGGAACCATTTTGGGGAGGGGTATGGGGAAGTCTTGAAGAATGGTCTTGGAAAGTTTCTCTTCAATGACTTTAAATATAGAACCCCCTGCTTTCCTCTGGTTACTTGGAATGTAGCGATATGTCTTATTTTTTAGAGGAGACTTCTTTCCTTGTTGAACCTCAGCTGTGAACTTCTCTGTGAAACCCATTTCCGTAGGAGGTGTAGTGATAGGCTTCTTTAGCTTTAATGGTGGCTCCAAGTAAAACTTGGCGTCTGCAAAGAATGCCTCTCCTGGTGTAAAGGGTTTCGTATCAGCAAACACCCTTTTGATGTCACGTTCGGGGGTTGGGTACTTGAAACATTGGTGAAGCGTTGAAGGGATGACCTTGTACTCATGGAGCCAAGGTCTTCCTAATAACGCATTATAGGAGGTACGAGCGTCAATGATATGAAAGACAACGCTCGTGGCCAAGTCTTGGAATTTCATGACTAGGCGTATAGAGCCAAGGACTTGCTGACCAGCTTGGTTGAAGCCTTGCACTATAATATTGCTAGATGTAAGGTCTAGGGTGTCATAACCCAATTTGTGAAGTGTTTTAAGCGGCAAGAGATTAATAGCCGACCCACAATCTAACATTATACGTGACGTGGGTATATCGTCGATGTCACCTGTTACTAACAACGGCCTATTATGTGTTTTTGAGCCGAGTAGTAAATCATCATCGGTAAACTCTATATTTAGAGTTTTGATTGTAGGGACATCATTTTGGGGGATTTCCTCCCGGTAATCGTCGGGAAAAGATAAAACGATAATGAGAGATTTTCGAAGATCAGAGGAAAGACACAGGGTATCATACACGCTAAGCAGTGATGGTATTTTCTTTAGATGGGAGACTACATTGTACTTTACTAACTCCTTAGAGTTTACATTATTTTGGGTTGTAGTTTGCGCTGCTTGCGGCACCGGGTTTTTCTCCCGTGATGGTTGAGAATCTGGAAGTCATCGCCCAGAGCGTGTGATGATCTCATGGACTTCAACATTCTCTTCTTCTGGGAAGCAGAGAGATTGGTCGTCATCTTGGAAGACTCCTATCGGGAGGCATGGATAGTGGTCCCAAGAGACATTAGTTTCCGGGACATATGGTGTCCTGGTCTGGAGATTTGTGGAGACTCGGTGTATGAAGCCTTGTATCTCTTCATATGGCATCACCTTTCTCAAGATCTTGTACTTTGAGGCTCTATATGTTTTGCGCTCTAGTTGCTAGCTGACGCGCCCAAACCACTCGTCGTTAAAAGTGACTAGGGCGTCAAAGATTACAATTTATACCGAATCCTAACTAACTACTACGTAGCTAGCGAGAGTCCGGGTCGATCCGCAGGGAAATGAGAAATGACTAACGTACTCGATAGATAACTCCAAACAACTAGCTAAAATAATTTGGGTTTTGAATTAATGACTATTGAAGTAATTAACTAAGTGAAAAGAAAGATAACTAATAATAGAGAGGTCTTGGGATCTCCATTTCATTGTAGGTCCTAATGTAGCCTCCTAAGGAATTAAGGTGTGTAATCCAATTGGGACGATCGAAATCAAGAAGTCGACAAGCGGGTGGTTAGCCTCACTTATCGCTCAACGGAATTCGGTTTAGGATCATCCGCCGGAAATAATCACATTCACAAAGTCGACGAATGAGTGATTAGCTTCTATCGTTGCTAACGAACCTTCGATTAAGATCGATTCGTCGCAAGAAAAAGATATTGCATGGAGTCGGGCATTGGATCAAGATGATTCTAGCACCTCGAATCCAATGCGAGAGAAAGATAGAATGGATCCTTTGATTAGAGAGATAGGGATGGTTCTAGCATCCTTAATCTCTAATCTAGGGCTAGTAGTCCTCCCAATGTCATTGGATGTGTTTCTAGCACATCCAACTCATTGGGGCAAAACAACAAACACCTATCATGCACAAGTCCTAACTCATACCAAAGAAAGGCATTCATCCATTCAACAAATAAAATCCATGTACAAAGATAGAGAAATCATGCTCAAATCCATACAATAGATCATCCCTAAAGGTTACACATCAAAACCCTAAGAAAACTACAAAAGAATCCTACAACTACATGGAAATCCCAAGAGGGAGGAAGTTAGCTACTCATCTTGGATAGATCCATGGATGGAGGTTGATGAAGCTCCCCTCCCATGGATTCCCTCCAAGAAGTCCTCCTCTCAATTGGGTAAGAAACCTAGAAGGGCTGGAGAAAACTAAGAGAAGACTCCTAAAATCCCCCCTAAGGGGTCTATTTATAGTAAACAAGCCTCCCCCACTCGGATTAGATCTGGGCCATTGATTTTGCTCGGCTGGCACCAAAGGATCGATCCTCATAGGGTGAAGGATCGATCATTCGCTTCGTATGATCGCTGGTCCTGTGAAGGATCGATCCTCCCATAGGAAAGGATCGATCTTTTCTTCTTGAATTCTGGCTGCGCCCCGATGAAGATCGATCCTCAAGTGTGTGAAGATCGATCCTCTAGAATTTGCGTTCTGTCACTGGAAAATGTGCAAAAGTGATCGATCCTTCCCAGGGTGAAGATCGATCCTTCAGAACTTGCGTTCTGTCACTGAGAAAATGCACAAAAATGATCGATCCTCTCATGCCATAGGATCGATCCTTGTTGTCCTAATTGGCTCCTTCTTAAAGCACTTCAAAGGATCGATCCTTCATCAATACAGGATCGATCTTCTTCATAAAAACTGGCCCGAATGACATCGTTTAAGCTCGGAACTTGATCCAATCCTCGTTGAGGGCACTTGTACCTGTAATAGGGTAAAATCCATCAGTAAGGCCTTGCTCGGAGACTAACAAGACCAAGTTAAAAGGGTGATTTATGCACTTTTCAGGTTTTATCACACCCCCTAACTTGAACTTTGCTAGTCCTCGAGCAAAGCAAAAGAAAAATAACTAGAAGGGAAAGAGAAGAAATAAGCAACTCAAAAAGAGCAATCCCCCGATCAACAGTTAGTCACTTCTCATGAAGCTTTGATTCTTATACGATCAAAATTCATTCATATGCACACATAGATTCAAATGCATAGCTCCATCCATCAACCCATAGCACAAGTAAAATGCAAGCGAATAATTCCATCAATAGCATCATTCAAACACTTCAAAGCACTTGAACAAGATTAAAGCTCATCTAAGCAATCCGTGTAGTGAAAGTTGCTACTCAAGTATTCGGGGTCTCATAGTCATTCAAGTGGGGTTCCAATCAAAACTAAACATCCTTAGCGTTTTACACCGGTCGAACAAATGACAAGTTTCATTTAAAATAAAATCTTTGTTCTTTTCTTTTCTTTTCTTTTCTTTTCTTTTTTTTTCTTTTTCTTTTTTCTGACTAAAACCAGTGGTCGTGCAATGCCATGATCCCTTAGGCTTTCTACTAGGCCCATGTAACAGGATTTAGGCCAGTGGCTCCTCGGTCAGATGACCTAAGGGCACTAGGTGTTGAGGCACCCCTCGGGCTTAATTTCCCGAACCTAGCAGGCCACGAATCACAACTGACCAACAAGCTTTTATTCAATACTAGCGTGACCGTGAAATGTCTTGATCCCTTAAGCTTTCTACTAGGCCCATTTAACGAGTGTTAAATCAATGACTCCCAAGCCAGATGGCTTTGGGGCATTAGGTGTTGAAGCACCCCTCGGATCTAACTACTCGAGCCTAGAAGGCTACGAATCAAGACTAGTCACTTTTATTAACCTGGCTCTCGGCCTCTAACTTGGCTTCGAACCCTACTACAAGTCATCTCAATCGAGTGTAAATAGCTCTAGCCTCCCAATCTATCAAGGTCCCCCAATCAAACACTACTTGACCCCTCATACAAGTGTAAGTGCACAAGTGGATTGGATCACTTAAATGTCCTTAATGCATGGCAAGAAGAATTAAAGTGGAAGAATAACACTACTCATAAAATGATTTGCCAAATTTTACAAAAGCATGGGAATCAAGATGAATTATGTAATAGTCATCCATGCTAGCATAAGACTTGAAAATTTTTCGCATATTTACCAATCAAATAAACGTGTGACTAACTGTAGATCGATCACAGGTTATCTATAAACATGATGCAATCATACCCCCTAACTTAAGCGGGTTTGTCCTCAAGCACGGAAGAAGGGTAAAGTGTAGAGATAACCTTGTGACGAAATGGGCGAAAATGTAACCTTGACGAAAGATATGAAAGGAGTTAGAGTCAAGGTTAGTCGTGAAAAACCGTATTGTTGTGATGTCAAAATGTCGTATTTTGTGTTGCTATTCATAGCTCGTATGCCCTGCAAAAACATAGAGGAAATACCCACCATAGCATTATGGAAATGAAAGAATAGATATGACAAATTTTTAGAAAAATTGGACAGCATTCCCTCTATTTATTCAATACGCCCAAGGACTGTACAAAGATGCCATTTGCATCCAACATGTTTACATTCATTCTAATTGAAAATACAGAAATGTAACCACCTCAATCATCTTTTACAAGCATTCATCCACATCCATATACATACATCCACATACGGACAGACATATATCCACAGACAGACAGACCCGGGGCACACCCCCATACCAAAAATCATGTATATATATATCCACTATCATCGAAGCCAACCAAATACAAAGATAGAGCAATGGAATACAAAAAGTTACCCGCCCTCCAATCACAAAAAGAGATCCACTCTAACCATCCAGAAAATACAGAAAATACAGAATACCCCTAGATACAGGCTATCATCCCTGAGGTCTCTGCTCTGAAAAGTGAAGAGGTCGGTAAGGCACAATAGCAGTGACCGGCGGAGGTGGTGGGTGGATGGCATCGAGACGGGCGAGGATAGTCGACGCGACCAAGTGAAGTGAGGTGGTGTCCTGGCGTAGGGCGGCGATGTCCTGACGTAGGGCGGCGTGCTCCTGACGTAGGGCGGCGTGATGCGCGTCTACCTCGTCCAGCCGCTGCAGTACTGCGGACTGGAACGCCCGGTGCTCCCTATAGATCTCACCCATGGTAGGGTGCTCTACAGGTCCGAACTCAGGTGGGGGGCACCGAGCACGTGGCTGCCGGACAGGCGCCCCGGCCTTCCTCATGTGGCCGAGGACCTTGCCCCAGGTGGGGCCACCGAAACGCGCGAACCTGAGGGCCTCGTCGGAAACGGTCGGCTCGCCCTCTGGGACTAAGTCCTGGCTCGCCAGAAAGGCAGAAATAAGGCACGGGTGCGGCACGGCCTTCTTGGCAAAGCTCGTTGTCTTGTCCCTGACTGCCCCGCCGTAAAAATGCAACATGTCCTCTAGAATCTGCTGAGGTATGTTGACCGCCCAATCCTTGGCCAACAACCACAATATGCATAGCCAATTACTAGTGCGATACTGGTCATGGCCATTCTGGAAGAAATTTCGACGCAATATATCGTCGAACAACCAAAATTGAGGCGACAGCTCTGCCCGTGTAAATTTGCCCCGGCTTATGCGATCCGGGTTGAGGACGAGATGAGCCTCGTAGTCATGACGGAACAACTCATCGGGCTGCATCTTATGAAGCCCGGGGCAACGTGACGGAATAGCCAAGACCTCGCATATGGCCTTCTCCGTCAAGGTAACATCAACCCCATCAATTGTGGATGTGAAGCCAAGGCAGCGGTAGTAACCATCGACAGCGTCATCCCGCTCATCCCCGTAGGCGATGGCTGTCATGTTCTGGTAGAACATGCAAACCAACCTAGGGTACACCGTGGTCTCAGGTGTTCAAATAGGAAGTAGACCACAGTTCTCCAACATCTCAATGGAGTCCTTGGCATGCTCAACAGTACGAAAGTGCTCCACATTGAATGTATACTCGAGGTTTACCTCCCGCTGCCATTCTGGACGGAGACCTCGGACGAGTGTAGGTGCAGTGGACGGCCGGGTTTGCTTCTTGATCTTCTTGGACTGGTGAGGGCTGCCTTCTTCCGCTTGGAGGTTGCCGGAGCCGTGGGTGGTGCAGCCAGGGAACGTGTAGAGGATGTGGAAGCCGCCCTTGGAGTCCTTGCTGGCCGGGACGATGAGGATGGAGGTATGGACGCTCGAGTGGGTGAGGCTGGTGGGGAAGACGGTGAAGCCGGAGGTGTGGGAGCTTGCTGTGGAGATGATGGAAGCGCCGGAGGTGTTGAAGATTGACGTGGAGGTGCCGAGGGAGGTCGTGCCGGTGGTGTGGAGGACGAAGCGGCGGCCTTGCCCTTCCCGGTGGCCTTCTTGGTCGCCGCGGTGTGCTTGCGAACCATTGGAGATGAAGTGGAGATGAATAGGTCGCCTTGGGGTGAAGTGGAACGGCGAAGGTGGCCGGCGAAGAGGAGCTTGGAAGATGCGACGGCGCCGGTGGGAGGTGAGGGAGGAATGTGGATGGCGCCGGGGTCTATTGAGGGTAGAGGAGTGAAGGGGAGAGGTCGTGTGGCGGCGGCTTGCGTCGGAGGCGAGGAAAGGAGGAAATGGGGAAATGTGGACGGCGCCGGGGGCGAATAATGGAGGAGGAGTGAGGGGGAAGGGTCGTGGAGGCACTGGGGGGTGGAAGGCGGCGGCTCGATGGATGGCGGCGGCGATATGCGTCGGAGATAGAGATGAAGAAGGGCGGGGCGGCGTCGTCTCCTGAGGGAAGAAGGGGGGAGGATCGATCTTAGGGCTTGTGAGCCCTAAGTCGATCCGCTGAGGTTTATATTTTTTTTACAAAACCCCGCAAAGGATCGAGGAAGATCGATCTTTTGCCACGTGTCAGCATCATAACGGTTCAACTTAAGTCGTGCCGACGTGTCCAAGTGTGTAAGATCGATCTTTAGGTAGAGAAGGATCGATCTTCTCAAAACCAGTCCCCTGTCACGAATAAATTCGCAAAAATGATCGATCATCAGGGACTGAAGGATCGATCTTCTCAAAACCAATCCCCTGTCACGAATTAATTTGCAAAAATGATCGATCAACAGGGATAGAAGGATCGATCTTCTCAAAACCAGTCCCCTGTCACGAATAAATTCGCAAAAATGATCGATCATCAGGGACTGAAGGATCGATCTTCTCAAAACCAATCCCCTGTCACGAATTAATTTGCAAAAATGATCGATCATGAGGGATTGATGGATCGATCTTCTCAAAACCAGTCCCCTGTCATGAATTAATTTGCAAAAATGATCGATCATGGAGGATTGAAGGATCGATCTCTCGCCTCCAGGTTCCAGCGTAAATTCAATCGGACATAAAGGATCGATCCTCTCCGCTTGGAGGATCGATCATTTATGTACCAAAATGCAGAACTGGGCTGAAAACCTGAGAATTCGCCCCACACACCCCAAACATGAATACTAGGCTCCTTAGGCATTAAAATACCACAATACAAACCTCCAAACCAGACAACACATCAATCATCCCACAAATTCAACATACCATCTTGACATCACAATTATTCCAACAAAGATCAAATCAAAAACACACCAAAATCAAACATGCAAATAATGGGAAAAACAATCAATCATGCAAAGAAGAAATAACAAACAAATTCAGAAAAATACGAAGAAAGGATGGGTTGCCTCCCACCAAGCGCTAAATTTACCGTCTATAGCTAGACGCAATAAAGCTCAAGTATCATATGGTTCCGCCAACATAACGGTTGGCTCAAGAGTGATGTCAAGAGGGAAACTATGAATATAAGGTTTCAAACGTTGACCATTAACAGTAAATGTAGCACCCGAAAAAGGATTTTGCACCTCAACAGCCCCATGGGTGAAAACCTTAGTGACATCAAATGGACCATCCCACCTAGTCTTAAGTTTTCCCGGGAAAAGCCGAAGACGCGAATTGTATAGCCAAACCTTATCACCAACATCAAAGGTTTTCCGAACTATAAGTTTATCATGAAAAACCTTAGTCCGGGCCTTGTAGATTTTGGTATTCTCGTAAGCCTCATTCCGAATTTCTTCAAGCTCATGAAGTTGGAGTTTCCTATTGCTTGAAATATCATTAGCGTCCCAATTGAGAGCTTGAATTACCCAAAACGCTTTATGTTGAATCTCTACCGGGAGATGGCAAGGTTTGCCAAAGACTAATCGGAATGGTGACATCCCGATTGGCGTCTTGTAGGCCGTTCAATAGGCCCACAAGGTATCATTGAGCTTAAAAGCCCAATCCCTCCGGTCGATTCTCACAACTTTTTCTAAGATCCGCTTGATCTCGCGATTGGACACCTCAACTTGGCCACTAGTTTGAGGATGGTAAGGCGTGGCTACCTTATGAGTAATTCCATATTTTTCACAAAGAGATTTAAAATGCCGGTTGGTGAAGTGAGGGCCACCATCGCTTATGATGGTCCTCGGGAAACCGAAACGAGTGAAAATATTGGAATGCAAGAATTTCATCACGACTTTATGATCATTTGTTTTCGTGGCAATTGCCTCCACCCATTTGGAGACATAGTCCACCCCTACCAAAATGTATAAGTAGCCATTTGATTGAGGGAAGGGCCCCATAAAATCAATACCCCACACATCGAAAACTTCACAAATAAGAATGGGAGTTTGGGGCATTTCATTTCGTCTAGAAATTGTGCCAACTTGTTGACACCGGAGGCAAGCTTTGGCAAAATTGTGGGAATCACGAAATATGGTAGGCCAATAGAAACCGCATTCAAAGATTTTAGCGGCGGTCTTCCTACCGGAGAAATGTCCACCACAAGGATGAGAGTGACAATGAGTGAGGATGGACGTAACTTCCGATTCGGGAACCGTCTCAACAATTGATCCGGGCATCGTTTGAGCAAATATGGATCATGCCAAAAATAGTTCTTGATATGTGAGAAGAATTTATTTCGATCATTTTTGGACCAAAAGAGTGGAATTTGCCCGGTGGTGAGATAATTGACAATATGAGCAAACCACGGCTTAGGAAATTGATCGATGGCCAAAAGATGCTCATCCGGGAACAACTCATTGATCGGAATGGAGTCTAAGATGTGCTCGGACGATAGCCTAGAGAGGTGATCCGCTACCACATTAGAGGTGCCTTTTTTATCCTTAAATTCAAGATTGAACTCTTGGAGAAGCAAAATCCATCGAAGTAAGCGTGGCTTGGCATCCTTCTTGGAGAACAAATACCGCAAAGCGGCATGATCGGTGAAGATAATGATTTTGGAACCAAGGAGGTAGGATCGAAATTTCTCCAAAGAGAAGACTACCGCTAGCAATTCTTTCTCGGTAGTTGTGTAATTGACTTGAGCGTCATTCAAGGTTTTGCTAGCATAGCATATGACATGAGGGAGTTTATCAATCCGTTGGCCCAAAACAGCGCCCACGGCATAGTCCGAGGCGTCGCACATGATTTCGAACGGGAGTGAATAGTCGGGTGCATGCACAATGGGTGCGGAAGACAATGCCTCACGAAGAGTGATATAGGCATGCATGCAAGGATCATCAAAGATGAAAGGAACGTCTTTAGCAAGTAAGGCACAAAGGGGCCGAGAGATTTTGCTAAAATCCTTGATGAAGCGACGATAAAAACCCGCATGCCCAAGAAAAGATCGGATTTGTCGAACCGATGATGGAGGAGGAAGTTTAGAGATGAGCTCAAGTTTGGCCTTATCAACTTCTATCCCCCTACTTGAAACAACATGGCCCAACACAATCCCCTCATTTACCATAAAATGACTCTTCTCCCAACTCAAGACTAGGTTTGTTTCCTCACACCTAGCTAAGACTTTGGTAAGATTCTCAAGAAAAGAGTCAAATGATTGGCCAAAGACTGAAAAGTCATCCATGAAGATCTCTAGAAAGTGTTCGATCATGTCTCCAAAGATGGCTAACATGCAACGTTGAAACGTTGCCGGTGCATTACAAAGACCGAAGGGCATACGCCGATAGGCGAAAGTACCAAAAGGACAAGTAAATGTCGTTTTCTCTTGGTCCTTAGGATCAATTGCCACTTGGTTATATCCGGAGTAGCCATCAAGGAAACAATAGAAACTTTGCCCGGCAAGTCTCTCCAAAATTTGGTCAATGAAAGGAAGTGGAAAATGGTCTTTTCGAGTGAATGAATTCAACTTCCGGTAATCAATACATACTCGCCATCCCGTGGTTTGGCGAGTAGCAATGCTTTCTCCCTTCTCATTCTTAATCACGGTAATGCCCGATTTCTTGGGCACTACTTGGGTTGGACTCACCCATTTAGAGTCCGAGATGGGGAAAATGACCCCCGCCTCAAGGAGTTTAAAAACCTCCTTCAACACAACCTCTCTCATGTTTGGGTTCAATCGACGTTGGTACTCAATGACACTTTTAGACTCATCTTCTAAATGTATGCGGTGCATGATATAGATGGATCTATCCCCTTGAGGTCGGCAATGGACCAACCAATGGCCCTCTTGTGCTTGGTGAGCACCTTAATGAGTTTTCCCTCTTGTGCAAGAGTCAAGGATGAAGATATGATTACTGGGAGGGAGCAATTTGGCCCAAGATACTCATATTTCAAATTGGATGGCAAGGGTTTCAACTCTAGAGTTGGTGGCTTAATCAAAGATGGGGGTGCCGGTGTGGAGGATATAGGTGGCAATGGCTCAAAAGAAGTTTTTCGAAAGGCCATGGCACAAGCATGTTCAAATTCATCGAGTAATTCCGAAGTGGGTAAATCTGCATCTTGCAACGCATTAAAAACCATCGGAAAATCATTGAAAGTCAACACTTCATCACGTAAACCCGAAAAATCCTCTTCACAAATCGGCAACTCATCAACATTCAAAACCTCATCACCACTCGAAAAAGAGTCATCACAAGCATCAACAAATGATTCACAAGCATCATCCATATCAAAATTCGCAACCATCACATCATTTGCACATTCATCAACAATATCGTCATCCATCAAAGCATCAACCATAAAACATTCATTCCCATGCATAGATTGTTTAGTAGCATCAAAAATATTTAATTTCAATTCCATATTCCCGAAGGTAACGGTCATGATGCCACTTCTACAATTGATGCATGCATTGGCCGTAGCCAAGTATGATGGGAATGGATTTCTTATGTCTAACCCCCGGTTCCATGTCAAGAACAACGAAATCGACCGGGAAGACACATCTATCGACCTTGACTAAAATGTCTTCAAGAACACCCCGTGGTGTCTTGATAGATCTATCGGCCAATTGCAAGGTCATTGAGGTCGGCTTAAGCTCTCCTAAGCCAAACTTACAAAATAAGGAGTATGGCATAAGATTCACACTAGCTCCTAAATCAAGAAGAGCCCCCTCAATCAATTGATCTCCTATGATGCAAGAAATGGTAGGAGTACCGGGGTCTCTCAATTTCGGAGGTAGATCAAGTTGAAGAATAGAGCTAACTTGCTCCGTTAGGAAGAGCTTTTTGGAGACGTGAGATTTGGATTGCCGCTTATGGGTGCACAAGTCTTTCAAAAATTTTGCATAAGAAGGCACTTGCTTGATGGCATCCAACAAGGGAAGGTTGATGTGGACCTTCTTAAAAAGTTCTAGCATGTCCTCATACTTGCCACTCTTCCAAGGTTGGGATGTGGCTTGAGGATCAACTAGTGCTTGAGGGTATGGAGCCCTTGAAATGGATGTTTTGGTTGGTAATGGGTCGAGTGAAATAGGCTCATTTTCCTTGGACGATGGCAAAGAACTTGAAGGCTCATGAGGGGCATGATGAGGCGATGCTTGAGAGTCGTTCATTGAAGTTGATAAATGAGGTTCATGCCCTTGCTCTAATGTGGTGTCTTTGGACATCTCCACATTAGGGAAAATCTTTCCACTTCGGAGGGTAGTGACCGCTTGCACTTCCTCGTGAGTGGAATCGATAAAATGTTGGCCTTTTGGGTTTGCTATGGGTTGACTAGGAAGTCTACCCTCCTCCCTTCTTGCCATAGTATTGGCCAATTGGCCTATTTGCACTTCCAACTTTGCAATGGATTGGGAATGAGAATGCAAAAGTTGGGTACTTGACTCAAAAGAGTCCAAAGCCTTGAGAAGCCTTTCCTCAATACAAGGATCACGTTTAGGAGCTTGAGGGGCTTGATGGGTTTGGTAGGGAGCTTGATATTGGGAAGGCCCAGGTGGCCTTTGATTCCAATTTGGAGGATGAGAGGATTGTGGATAACCCGCCACTTGAGAGGGATATGCATTAGGGGCTTGAGGTTGATATGCTTGAGGAGCTTGAGGTGGCCGGTAGGTAGTTTGAGATTGTGGAGGTTGGTTAGAATGATATGGCGCTTGATACCTAGGAGGATAGCTTGGGGCTTGATTGCCCGCAATCGGAGGCCTAGAATTGTATGCATTTGGAGGTTGTTGGCCGGGATTTCTCCATGAGAAATTTGGATGATCCCTAAGACCGGGATTGTATGTATTTGAGTATGGGTCATAGGTAGGCTTGGATTGATTGAAGACTGCATTTATATGCTCTTGCACGAGCTCCGGATAATCACATGCCAAATGGCATTCGGTAACTTGGTGACCGGGAGTCAAGCATAAGAA
This sequence comes from Narthecium ossifragum, assembly GCA_963920575.1. NCBI lineage: Eukaryota > Viridiplantae > Streptophyta > Magnoliopsida > Dioscoreales > Nartheciaceae > Narthecium > Narthecium ossifragum. The sequence goes on along the minus strand of OY986964.1, from coordinate 19,958,045 downwards.
GCAAAGTTCTCCCAAAGATGGAGAATTCGGTGAGTAACTCGATGAAGAAGGAGGAGTAGGAATTTGATTCAAGGAATGAGCAAGGATTTGATCAAATTTTCTACTTAGAGTATCAATTTGTTGTGCAACACGAGTGGCTTCGGATAACTCTAATACTCCTCTAGAATTGGATTGTCCCTTAGGGCTTGAAGTATCCCTAATATTCCTTGAAGTGAAAGCATGATTTTGGGAATTAATGGCAAGCTTTCCAAATAAGACCCACGAGTCCTCATATGGGTTGGTCATGAATACCCCACCGCACGCGGTGTCTACGTCTTGTTGATGATGTAGTCTAAGGCCATTATAGAAATAATCAACAAGAGACCATTTAGGGATTTGATGGTGTGGGCATTTTCTAAGAAGCTCTTTGAATCTATCCCAAGCATCATGAAAAGGTTCGTCATCTTCTTGACGAAAGGTTGCTATTTGGGTTCTCATCTCATGAGTCTTAGCGATAGGAAAGAACTTTTCTAGAAAAGCACTTTGTAATTGGTCCCAAGTAGTGATCGTTTGGGGCTCAAGGGATCCTAACCAATGCTTGGCTTTGCCCTTCAAGGTAAATGGGAACAACTTTAATCTCATAGCATCCTCAGTAAAGTTTGGAATTTTGACCGTGGAACTCTTTTCGAGGAAGTCTTCTAAGTGATAGTAAGGGTCCTCATTACTCAAGCCGTGAAAGTTTGGAAGGAATTGAAGGAATTGAGGCTTAAACTCGTAATGTGTGGCTTGAACAACGGGTTGTTGTATGCCCGATGTAGGTGCAAAAGTAGTAGGGACATAATAATCCCTCATACTCCTACGGTCCGGAATGGGATTGACATTAGGATTGGGGTCCGGGTTGGGAGCATCCATGACTTTAGGAAGTGGGAGGTCCTTATGCAAGGGTATGCTTGAAGATGTCCTAGAATCTAGGAATTCTTGCAAGGTGATATCTAAATCGGAATCCGAATGCTCATGCACACTCATTCACACATATAAGAACTTGGACCATACAAGGTAAGAGATACATTACAGTGGGCTGGTCCAAGAACTTTATATCTTCGCCGTAGATGAGTCGCTTCGCCGCTCGGAAGCTTCACCTACAACCACAAAAAGATATACAATATAAGCTACGTTCTATTTTTGGTATTTTGTAATAAAAGAAAATAAAGCAATCTAATTGAAAGGAGAGATTTATCAAGTAAGAAATTCAAGTCAACAAGTTCCCGGCAACGGCGCCAAAAATTTGACGCGCCCAAACCACTCGTCGTTAAAAGTGACTAGGGCGTCAAAGATTACAATTTATACCGAATCCTAACTAACTACTACGTAGCTAGCGAGAGTCCGCGTCGATCCGCATGGAAATGAGAAATGACTAACGTACTCGATAGATAACTCCAAACAACTAGCTAAAATAATTTGGGTTTTGGATTAATGACTATTGAAGTAATTAACTAAGTGAAAAGAAAGATAACTAATAATAGAGAAGTCTTGGGATCTCCATTTCATTGTAGGTCCTAATGTAGCCTCCTAAGGAATTAAGGTGTGTAATCCAATTGGGACGATCGAAATCAAGAAGTCGACAAGCGGCTGGTTAGCCTCACTTATCGCTCAACGGAAGTCGGTTTAGGATCATCCGCCGGAAATAATCACATTCACAAAGTCGACGAATGAGTGATTAGCTTCTATCGTCGCTAACGAACCTTCGATTAAGATCGATTCGTCGCAAGAAAAAGATATTGCATGGAGTCGGGCATTGGATCAAGATGGTTCTAGCACCTCGAATCCAATGCGAGAGAAAGATAGAATGGATCCTTTGATTAGAGAGATAGGGATGGTTCTAGCATCCTTAATCTCTAATCTAGGGCTAGTAGTCCTCCCAATGTCATTGGATGTGTTTCTAGCACATCCAACTCATTGGGGAAAAACAACAAACACCTATCATGCACAAGTCCTAACTCATACCAAAGAAAGGCATTCATCCATTCAACAAATAAAATCCATGTACAAAGATAGAGAAATCATGCTCAAATCCATACAATAGATCATCCCTAAAGGTTACACATCAAAACCCTAAGAAAACTACAAAAGAATCCTACAACTACATGAAAATCCCAAGAGGGAGGAAGTTAGCTACTCATCTTGGATAGATCCATGGATGGAGGTTGATGAAGCTCCCCTCCCATGGATTCCCTCCAAGAAGTCCTCCTCTCAATTGGGTAAGAAACCTAGAAGGGCTGGAGAAAACTAAGAGAAGACTCCTAAAATCCCCCCTAAGGGGTCTATTTATAGTAAACAAGCCTCCCCCACTCGGATTAGATCTGGGCCATTGATTTTGCTCGGCTGGCACCAAAGGATCGATCCTCATAGGGTGAAGGATCGATCATTCGCTTCGTGTGATCGCTGGTCCCGTGAAGGATCGATCCTCCCATAGGAAAGGATCGATCTTTTCTTCTTGAATTCTGGCTGCGCCCCGATGAAGATCGATCCTCAAGTGTGTGAAGATCGATCCTCTAGAATTTGCGTTCTGTCACTGGAAAATGTGCAAAAGTGATCGATCCTTCCCAGGGTGAAGATCGATCCTTCAGAACTTGCGTTCTATCACTGAGAAAATGCACAAAAATGATCGATCCTCTCATGCCATAGGATCGATCCTTGTTGTCCTGATTGGCTCCTTCTTAAAGCACTTCAAAGGATCGATCCTTCATCAATACAGGATCGATCTTCTTCATAAAAACTGGCCCGAATGACATCGTTTAAGCTCGGAACTTGATCCAATCCTCGTTGAGGGCACTTGTACCTGTAATAGGGTAAAATCCATCAGTAAGGCCTTGCTCGGAGACTAACAAGATCAAGTTAAAAGGGTGATTTATGCACTTTTCACGTCTTATCACTAGCCTTGAGGGAGTGGAGGTCTTGGGGCGTTGAGCCTGCCAGCTCTAACCCTCTCCTTAAAGGCATTCTTCTTCGTCTGCTTTTGCTGATGTAGGGTCTCCCATACCGATCATAACATGGCTCTTCATCAGATAGGGACTCTTCATCATCCGTATTGGGAGGATGTAAATCTTCCAATGTCGGCCAAGGACACCCTTCAACAGGTTTGAGGATGGGGGCCATGTGCACTTCTGTGGGAATGTAAAGAGGGATGAGTGCATGTTCGTCTTGACAAGAATGTATTGAAGAGAGATGCTCCAAATTCTCTAACAAAAGAGTCGAAGGAGTGTAGTTGTATGGAGCGTCGAACTCTGAGGAAGGGAGCGTGGTAGACATCATGTATGTTGATTCTGCCTTCTTCTACTTTTGAAGCTTCTTTAGAAGTTCGACGTCCATGACTCCATCATCGATCAGTTTCTGAATTTTATCCTTCAGAACAAAACAATCTTGTAAGGTGTGGCCCAAGATCCTGTGATAGTGGCAATATAGAGGTTCGTTTACTTTATTTACCTCTTGCGGACGTCTCGGCTCTGGGAGCTCTATCAGTCCAAGGTCCTTCAGACCTTTAAACATATCAGCCACTTCTTCTCGAGGGAAAGAATATTCTTTTTCTATTCTTTCTTTAAGGGTCTTTACTCTCCTCGGGGCATTTTCCGCATGGATATCCTTAGATCGCATATGATTTTTTGGAATGTAGATCTCCTTTGGCCTAGGGTTCTGTGTTGTGGAAGTCTGCATCACCGCTTTTCCTTTGGGAGGAGCTTTATCCTTTTTTGGCAAGGTTCAACACCACGCCTGTCTTCTGGGCTACATGTTGGAGATAGTTTTCGATATCTGTTGCCTTGGAAGCCAATTCTTCAAAGGTAAGCGGACGAACACCTTGTAAATAGACTGCCATCTCTCGGCGAAGATTGTTCATGCACATGCGTACCACTTCCGCCTCTGAAATGGGTTGCGGGCAGTGAATACTGAGGTTTCTCCACCGATTGATGAAGTCCGCAACCTTCTCATGTGAGTTTTGCTCTGTCTGGGTAAGTTCTGTAATTCCCACATTCCTTTGGGTGCTATAAAACCTTTGGATGAATGCTACTTGCATCTGCTCCGACGAGGTGATGGAGCCTGGCTGTAGCTTGCTGTACCAAGTAAAGGCTGGACCAATAAGAGTCTGCACAAACTGGCGAAATAGCAGTGCACCGTTGTGAACCGTATCTTGGCAAGCTGCAAGAAAATGAGCAATGTGCTCATGTGGGGATCCACTTCCGTTGAATTTGGTGAATTGGGGTTGTCTATAGTTATCGGGGAATGGGACCAAGTCAACCTCAGCTGGATATGGCTTCATATAGCCGGGCCTTATAGCATATTGGTTTTGCATTTGAAAGGATCTTATATTTTCAGTAATCATCCTTTAAACTGTTTCCAAAGGTACCATATTTGGTGTGTGATTCCTATGTGAATGTGACTGATGGTGATCATGAGGTGGTGAGGAAGTGTTCCCTACATGTGGGACCTGCTCTTGAGGGATTTGAGCCCTCAAGTTAACCACCTCTGCCTCCTTCAGTTGTAGGGTGTTCCTTAATTGATCGAGTTCTTCCTCCATTGAGGTGGTGAGAACTTGATAACGATCAGGTGACACCGCTCTACGATCTGGAGAGTTGGAAAGAGCAGGGAATTGTTCTTCGTATGATGGTTCAGGACTAGCCTCTTTGCTGTTTAAGGAACGAGTCACACTCCTGGTTCGAGGACGATTTTGAGGTATGACTACATTCTGGGATTCTTCAACAGTGGGCTTCTTCTTCCTCCTCTTGGCAGGGATATTCGAAGAGGTGTCAGTTGAAGCAGATACCTCATCATCTTGAATCCCGACCGGCATTGCTGCAAAAACCTCAAAGGAATTCTCTGACAAGACTTCGTCTACGATGTCTCGTCGTGTAGGAGAAGATGTTTGAGCTTGGTTTCCTTGGATTTTATGTGGCAATCCATAGCAAGGGTGTCCCATGCCCTCAGCTTGGTACGGCGAATAGAAGACATCATCTCTCTTTTTCTTTTTCTTGTCAGCACGCCTTTTAGCAGAAGGACCTTTTGCTTCAGGAAAATTGATGCTTCGCTCGATATGCAGAGTGTCGGTGTCGCTTTTCTCGACCTCCTTCTTGATATGGAGAGCATTCGTCTCGTGGTTGATGTAGTTGATATAGGCAGTCTCCACATCCTGTAAATATATGTAGTAACTGGGGAGTCTAGACTCCCAGTATTTTCAGCAATGCTCATATTCGGAGTATAAGTTCTCCCCATGATCTCTGGCTGTGTAGAGACCGGTCCGGGACTCATTGGGATGACTCATGTGTAACTTGTGGACCGCTCTAGAAGTTATATGCTGCACAGCAGAGGATCGAAAAGTTTGAGAATAATTCTTAACTTTAGAGTTTTTAGCATGTGACATGAAATTTTCTGGAAGGGTGGAGCCTTAGCAGCCAACTTCTTCTTCCTTCTTGGAACAACCGGAGTCCATCCCTCTTCGTCTGTAGTGACGATTTCATGAGAGGATGGTTCTTGACTCTTTCGAAGGGGGGTGGATCTCAGCTGGTGATCTCCTTTGACCCCATTACTCGAAGAAGGTTTCGAACCACTTTTTTTCTGGACATGAGTTCCAACCAGCAGAGGTTTCTTCATGTTTCCTCGCATGCAGTGAGTTTTGACAGCAGAGGATTTCACAGGTGGAGATATTGTTCGAGGTGTTGACGGAGGTGTTGATAACGGTGTGAGGGAAACCGTTGATGATGTAGAGGACATCGGTAAGCCGTCACTCCCCAAAGGGATGTTGAAACAGAGATCGCCAAAGCATATGTTGAACGAAGCTCCATTGAACGCCATATCCTGTAGGGATTTTTGTTCATATATTTTTTGTTTGTATATATTTTTTGAGGTAGGAGATATAAGGATTTTAAGAACCGAATCCAAAGATGAGGGGTAGAGTGTTGTCCCACCGGGCGTGCCAGATTTTGTTCGACAATAAAATCGAGATGTCGGGGAAACGAGATTTGTTAATTTTATTGTGATCAAAAGTTTGAATTACATGGTGGGATTTGTGGGAACAACACTCCGGAGTTCCCAATATCATCACAAGCTGCAGATCCTCTTTTCTTTGGGAACTACATACCGATGATGAGATTGGCAACCCATCAATTACAACCCAAAAGGGAAAACCCCTGATTAAGGCTTCGGGCCTTAAAATCCCGTTACATCCAAAATGAAAAAATAAGAAGAGGAAGAAGAAAGGAAATAAGAAGGATCTTGGGTGAAGGCTTAGGCCTTCGACCCGCACCTTCGTTGCCGATGAAAAACCCTTGAATCTCTTGCTTTGGACTTTTGGATTGATGGCACGATCTTCAAGGAAATAAGTTTCCTTCTCCTTTCTCTCAGCGTTTTCAAGGAAATAAATTTCCTTCTCCTTTCTCTCGGTGTCTTCAAGGAAATAAATTTCCTTCTTCTCCAAGCCTTCTATGTGTTCAACCCTCTTTCAAGCCTTTCAAGCCTTTCAAGCCCTTCAAGCCCTTCAAGCCTTCACCCCTCCCCCTCTATTTATAGGTGAGGATTAGGAGTAGTTGAGGCTGATTTTTTCAAATGTGGTTAGGGATTTGATGGTCAAGAGGATGAGATTTGGATGGTTAAGAGGTTGAGATTTGGATAGTTAAGATCTTGGATGTTAGCGAGTTAGGATCTATTTGAATTCAAATTTGAACTTGATTTTGAATTTTAACTTCAAATTTCAGATATCTATTCAAATTTCAAATATTTGAACATGTTGTAATTTACCTTAACGCCCTTAGACAAGGGTAAGTGTAAATTCCCAAAATACCCCTGCTATAGATCATTCATGTCTTTTGACCAAAATGCCCCTAGAAAGGGTAGGAATGCTTTCACATATTTTGGACCATTGTACCCCTGGAGGTTTAGAATGCCCAAAATACCCTCGACCCCTGTAGCTTGTATAGGATGCCGTCAAAGCTTTAAGAAGGCTGATATGAGGGTGAAATTACCAAAATACCCTTTTGGTATTTTGGTTGGTGTAGAGTCCATATATGTTTTGGACAAGAATGCCTTTAAAATAAACGATACTTTAAAGGGTGGAAACAATATTTTTCATGTATATTTGTGACAAATATGCATTTAGAGCAAATGACCAAAATACCCATGGGGGCTAAATGACCAAAAATGCCCTTTTTATATATCCTTGGTTTATGTAGGATGCCTTCAAAACCATCAAGGACTAATTTAGAATGTTCTAGGTGGGTCAAGCCTATATTTGGCTAGAATGACCAATATACCCATAGAAGACAAATTTTACCGAAAATACCCTTTATGCTTCCGGTTTGTATAAAATGTTATAAAAACCATACAGGAATATTTCTAAGATATTGTAGGGATCCTGAACACATATTTTGATCAAAATTCCCAAAATATCCCAGGTGGGTAAAATTACCAAAATGCCCCTGAGTCCTTCTAACTTAAGTAGGATGTTATCCGGATCATGTAAAAGGCACATTGAGTTATAAGAGAGAGTCTGAGCATATATTTTGCTTAAATCCCCAAAATACCCTTGATGTGGTAAAATTACCAAAATACCCCTATATCGACTTAGCTTTTGTAGGATGCCGTAAAAGCTATATAGGGTTATGATATTATATTTATAGAGTTCAGGCATGCATTTTATCCTGAATTCCTAAAATACCCTCGAGCGGGTAAAATTATCGGAACGCCCTTCATGCTTCTGGTTTGTGTAGGATACTTTCAAAACCATGAAGGATCACATATAGAGCAGTGTATGTGTGCTCTTTGTGTGTTTGAACTTGTATGTCTGATAACATACCTTCGAAGAATGTCTGAGGCGAGTAGGGGTAAATACCCTCAAATTTGACCTTAGTCAAAATTGGTGTCTACAATACCCAACCCCAGTATTCTAGTATAGGTACCACATCCTATACTAGTTTACTGATCCTAATCTGGTCTGGCTAGTCTGGGTAAGTCTTACATGCACATACGTAGCGTACGACCATCAATGCTCTCCCAGACCCCTATAGACTCTATACAGGCCTCAGTATACTAGTATAGACAACACATCCTCAAGACATATTGTCACGCCCAGACACTCGAAAGTCCAACCGGGCCGGGCGACGCGAACCGGAACCTAACAAAACGCGGAAATTTGGCGAGGGTTCCCTCTAACCTATTGGTCTCCCTAAACAGTTCATCAAAATACCCTCAGTTTAAGCAACAATAAATTAAGCAAACCTCGAACCCCAGATTACAATTCCAAAAGAGTTTAAACTACATATCGTCGGAGAGGGGAATATTCGAATACAACATTTATATAAACACTTCCGTAGGAGACTAACTAACATAGGGTTCAAAAGCAGTAAAAGATCGCCACCTCTCAGACTCTGCCTCGCGCTGCCGCACCGCCGACCAACTGCCCGGTAAGAGCCACCAAAGAGGAGCTAACGCCTGCACCTGCAAAAACGCAGCCCGAGTAGGAGTGAGCAACTAAGCTCAGCAGGGAAACTACACTACAACACACAAAAGGAAGAGGAAAACACAACAGTGTCACACTCAAGTAAGACCTGGGTGTATACAGAGGTCTCAAAACCCCATCACGTGTCCCTGAGGTCCACGATCATGGTGTTCCAGAAGAACTGGTCACATGATGTGTCGCGCCCCGACCCGCGAAAGCCCAACCGGGCCGGGCGACGCGAACCGGAACCTAACCAACGCGGAAAAAGAACGACGAGGGTTCCCTCTAAGCTATTGGTCTCCCTAGCAATCCACCAAAACACCCTCAATTAAAAACAATATAATTAGCAAAACCCCGAACCTCAGATTAAAAACTCAAGTGTTAATATATACAAATCCTCGGAGAGGGGAAGATTCAAAGTACAACATCACTCCCGTAGGAGACTAACTAACATAAGGGTAAAAGCAGAAAATATCGCCACCTCTCAAAAGCCACCAGGCGTCGCCGCACCGCCATCCAACTGCCCGGTAGGGGCTACAGAGGAAGAACTGACGCCTGCACCTGCAAAACGCAGCCCGGGTAGGAGTGAGCACTAAGCTCAGTAGGGATCTACACTACGACACACAGAAGGAAGAGGGAAACGCAACAGTGTCGCCCTCAAGTGAAATCTGGGTGTATACAGGGGTCCCATAACCCCACCGCGTGTCCCTGAGGCCCACGATCATGGTCTTCCAACCGGACTGGTCACATGTCAGGTCACACTCAGTAGCAGGAAACGACACTGCTAACTCTCAACAGGACACTGAACACTGTTTGGTGGGAAGAGACACCACTGAGTAGGCAAATCCTCTACTCAAGAGTTTTAAGAAGAACCGGACACCGGCTACACCTCAGATCCAACTCGAGGCCGACACGACCTCTACAATCATCAAGCAATAAGTGCGCCAGTCATCTAAGCCTATCATCGAATCGACTGGATATCACAATTCAAACCGGGTCCTAACAGCCCAACCCTGGTCCTAGGGCTAAGTCCGAGCTTCCAGCCTCGGGACAGCAACCCAAGGATCACCCACGCCCTAACCAATGCAACTAATGCACACAACAACAATGCATGCTATTACACACACAGATAATAGGAAAGGCATGCAACAGTATGTCAAGCATCATATAAGTCTACTGGATCGCTGCAGCGGTACCACCAACCGCTGCCAGCCGATCCGCAGCGGGTCCCGGCATTACGACGGTACCGCGACCGTCAACCGCGGACTCCTGCAACGGGAAGCAACCCCGAAAACGATGATGAACAAACCACAATATAAAATTATATTCCGAAATATAATATTATATTCAAAAACACCCAAAGCCTCTACTTAGGGGCTAATTGATCCCGTCGATTCGACGCCCAAACGACGTCGGATTCAAGATCCAACTTAGCCACAAGTAGGTGTATAAACCAGGATCATCATATCAAAAAATCATAATCATCAAACGGTTGGATTAACAGGAAAACGCTAATCAAAATCGTTAATCAAACTAACTTACCCATTAATTGCTGCAACGCAGCCCTCCAGAAAACAATTCATAAGAAATCGTATATAAATCAGAAAAATATGAAACAAGATGGAATGGAAACCTAACGAGTAGAGCTACAACTCTTATGTTTATGAAAAGCCAAGATTATGTACTCCTCGGCCGGAAAACTCGCCGCAAGCCGGCTGTTTCTCAAGAACAGCAGAAAACCAGAAATCCGAGACTAATCTTGCATAAAACCAACACAAATCTCAACTGATTAACATGACACTTAAATCAGTTATTCTACGAGGTATAAGGAGTCCAACAAAGCAAGGATCAACAAGATCCAACGGCTAGATCTCAAGAAAACCCGAAAAGAACACAGTAGGTATAACCCTACCTAGCTGCGCTTTCCTCGGCTGATTCCCCGCGATTTGATCACCAACAAGCCTCCAAACCTCTTTAGGGATCTTCATCTCGTTGTCACGAATCCAACGAGCCTTAGAACACCAAAAAAGATGGCCGGAGGAGGGAGAACGGAGGAGATGAAGCTCGCCGGCGGTAAAGGGAAGAAAACAGAGCACCGCGGGAAAGAGAGAAGGAAGGAAGAAGAAGAGAAGAGAAGGGAAGGAAGGAAAAGGAAGGAAAAGCCTGGGGAAGCCGGGAAAACGGGGGAAAAGCTGGGAGAGGGGAGGGGAAGTCTTCCCTCTCTGACAGGGGAGAGCGACGGCCGACGGCCGTCCTCGCGAAAGAGAAAGAAAGCACCGACTCGAGCATGATCGATCTCCAAGGCATGTGAGATCGATCTCCTTTGCAATCCAGATCGATCTCCTTGAAATCCAGATCGATCTCCTTGAAATCCAGATCGATCTCCTTTGCAATCCAGATCGATCTCCCTAGCTATCCAGATCGATCTCCTTTACTCAGAAAGGCAAACTTGGGCTAAAACACAAGCCCAAGCTCAGATCTTCTGATCTCGGGTTCACCTTGCCATTCTAAACAAACATGAACACAGACAAGGCCAGTGTGTGCACACGCGGGTGTGAAACAAACCAACAAGGCGCAATTTACCAAATTGCCCTTGCGGTCTACAACGAGCCACAGGGGTAGAGGGGCAGGTCCTCACATCCTATTACCCTTAAAGGAAATCTCGTCCCGAGATTCGATAAGGGTAGGGCTCGGAACAATAAAACAGCTACACTAGAGGACAGGACAAGAAGTACCTGGAGAAGAAAACAACTGCGAAAACTCCTGCCGCATGCGCGCCTCGCGCTCCCAAGTGACCTCCTCGGTGCCTCTGTGCCTCCACAGTACCTTGACCAAGGGAATCGTCTTGCCCCGCAAGACCTGATCCCTTCGGTCAAGTACCTGAACCGGCTGCTCAACAAAGCTCACGTCTGCCTCAAGCTCAATGTCATCCACCCTGATGACATGAGACGGGTCTGGGTGATACTTCCTCAGCATCGACACATGGAAAGTCGGATGCACAGCAGACATGTGCTGAGGAAGATCCAGGCGGTAAGCTACCTCGCCGACCCTCTCTAAGATCTCAAACGGCCCGACGAACCTCGGCGCCAACTTGCCACCTCTGCCAAACCTTACAGAACCTCTGTACGGCGATGCTCGCAAGAACACTCGGTCGCCGACTGCAAACTCCAACGGTCGTCGCCTCTGATCTGCATAACTCTTCTGCCGGCTCTGAGCCGTCAGAAGCCTCTGCCTGATCTGTACCAACCGCTCTGACGACCGCCTGACGATGTCTGGGCCGGTGAGTGAAGCCTCTCTAACCTCTGTCCAGCACACTGGGGAACGACACGGCCTACCGTACAACGCCTCGAAAGGTGCTACTCCAAGACTGGACTGGTAGCTGTTGTTGTAGGCGAACTCCACCAAGGGAACGTGCTCCTCCCAGCTGCCTCCTGCATCGAGGACACATGCTCTCAGCATGTCCTCTAAGATCTGGATCGTCCGCTCTGACTGCCCGTCTGTCTGCGGATGGAAGACTGTACTAAAAGTCAGGAGTGTGCCAACTGCCTCCTGAAAGTCGCGCCAGAACCTGCTGGTGAACCTGGGGTCACGGTCTGACACGATAGAAACTGGAACTCCGTGCAGTCTGACCACCTCTCGGACGTACAAGCTACCCAACCTGTCCGTCGAGTCTGTCACCCGCATAGGCAGAAAGTGCGCCGATTTGGTCAATCGATCAACGATGACCCAAATCGCGTCATTCCCCCTAGAAGATCTCGGTAGCCCAGTCACGAAGTCCATCGTGATGTGCTCCCACTTCCACTCAGCTAGTGGAAGCGGCTGAAGTAACCCCGGAGTCCGCTGGTGCTCTGCCTTGACCTTCTGACAGGTAAGGCAGCGCGATACGAACTCCGTCACTGCTCTCTTCATCCCGCGCCACCAGAACTGTCGCCGAAGATCCTGGTACATCTTGGTGCCGCCGGGGTGAACCGCAAAGCGAGAGTGGTGGAACTCTCGTAGAACGTCGACTCGAAGAACTGGATCTGCTGGAACTGCTACTCTGCCTCTGAACCGTAGCCCTCCGTCTGGCGATACTGTCCAGTCTCCGTCTGCCCCCTCCGTGCCCGCTGCTGTGCGTAACTCCTCGAGCTCTGGGTCACTGTGCTGTGCCTCCAACACTCTGGCTAGAACTGCTGGCATACTCTGCACTGCGTAGAGGAAGCTGCTGGATTCCCGATCCTCAAACTCGAGCCCCAATTGGCCCGCCGTCTCTAGAGCCTGCCACTGCTGAGCTGACAACCCTGCAACTGCTGCTCTGGTGTCTCTCACATGTCTGCTCAGCGCGTCTGCTACGACGTTTGCCTTACCAGGATGGTAATGCAACGCAAAGTCGTAGTCCTCCAGTAGCTCCATCCAGCGTCGCTGCCTCAGGTTGAGGTCACGTTGGGTGAAAACATGCCTCAAACTCTTATGGTCCGAGAAGACTGAGAACTTCTCGCCATAGAGATAATGCCGCCAGGTCTTCAGGGCGAAGAGGCGAAGACCACCGCTGCTAGCTCGAAGTCGTGAGTCGGGTAGTTCCTCTCATGGTTCTTCAGCTGACGAGAACCATAGGAAACTACGTGGCCCTCCTGCATGAGGACACACCCCAAACCCTCACCGCTGGCGTCGCAGTAAACACTATAACCAACACCTCGCTCGGGGACGATCAGCACCGGCGCACTGGTCAACCTCGTCCTTAGCTCCACGAAGGCTTGCTCACAAGTATCATCCCACACGAATGGGACGGCCTTCTGTGTCAGTCTGGTCAACGGTCCGGCAACCTTGGAGAAGTCCCGCACGAACCGCCTGTAGTAACCCGCTAGGCCTAAGAAACTAAGGACCTCAAACATTGTTCTCGGTCTCTGCCACTGTACCACTGCCTCGACCTTGGCCGGGTCAACTGAGATCCCTGCTACCGACACCACGTGTCCAAGGAATCCCACCTGTGCAAGCCAGAACTTGCACTTGGAAGCCTTGGCATAAAGTCGATGCTCCCGAAGTAGCTGCAACACTGTCGCCAAGTGTCGCTCGTGCTTCGCCTCTGACTGGGAGTAGATAAGGATGTCGTCGACGAACACCACTACGAATTCGTCTAGGAAAGGCCGGAAGATCCTCTGCATGAGATCCATGAACGCTGCTGGTGTGTTCGTCAGCCCAAACGGCATCACCACGAACTCGTACAGGCCGTACCGAGTCCGAAAAGCCGTCTTCGGGATGTCGCAATCCCGAACCCTCAACTGGTGGTAGCTGGTGCGGAGGTCGATCTTCGAGAACACTGAAGATCCTCTCAACTGGTCAAGCAGGTCGTCGATCCTCGGCATCGGATACCGGTTCTTCACCGTCACCCTGTTGAGCCGCCTGTAGTCTATGCAAAGTCGAAGGGTACCGTCCTTCTTCTTTGCGAACAACACTGGCGCCCCCCAGGGAGACATGCTGGGACGGATGAAGCCTCTGCTGGTAAGCTCGTCTAGCTGGGTCCTCAACTCACTCTGCTCTACTGGTGCCATCCTGAAAGATGGGAGAGAGATCGGTGCAGTACCCGGTACCAGGTCGATCTCAAAATCGACCTCTCTGGGCGGTGGAAGCCCTGGCAACACCTCGGGAAACACGTCGGTGTAGTCGCACACGATCTTGGGGAAACTGCTCAGCTGTACTCCCTCTGACCCAAATAGGGACAGGCTGGCCAGCAAGGCTGAGAGCTCGCTGCCACGCCTTCCCACACCACAAGCAAAGGAATCGGCTGAGAACCGATCCCCCAACAACACAAACTGTGTCCCATCGGGTGTCCAAGCGACCACCCTCCGGCGACCACAGTCGATGATAGCTCGGTATGCTGCTAACCAGTCCATACCGAGTATCACATCGAAGCCTGTCATGTCTAGCACCCGCAGGTCTAGACAGACACGGAGGCCTCCAACCTCCAAAGAACAAGATCGGCAGACCCGGTCTACCCTGACTGTGCCTCCGATCGGTGAATCTACAGATTGTGCCACCTCTAGCCAACTCGTCTCTAATCCTAGCGATGCCACACACATGCTAGCAATATAGGAATGAGACGCCCCAGAGTCTATCAGCATATCTACTAAGGAACTAGAAAGCTGAAAGATACATCTGAGGACGGTTGGCTCTGATACTGTTGCGCCTGCTGATACTGTTGCGGCTGTTGGTACTGTGGTGGCGGCTGATACCGCTGGACGGTGTCCTGCCGCTTGCGAACTTGGAGGGCAAACACCTGCCCCCGCTGGCCGCCTCTGCCTCTGGGACGCCCCGGCCCGCGTCCATCCCCGCTCCCCTACCAGGCACCAGACCCTCCGCCTCTACTGCCTTGCGGCATAGCGCCCTGCGCTCCTCGCGAAGTGCAGTCTCTACGGTAGTACCCCGGCTGCCCGCACAGGTAGCAAGTGACTGACGCGCCCGGCTACACTGCTAACTCTCAACAGGACACTGAGCACTGTTTGGTGGGAAGAGACACCACTGAGTAGGCAAATCCTCTACTCAAGAGTTTTAAGAAGAACCGGACACTGGCTACACCTCAGATCCAACTCGAGGCCGACACGACCTCTACAATCATCAAACAATAAGTGCGCAAGTCATCTAAGCCTATCATCGAATCGACTGGACATCACAATTCAAACCGGGTCCTAACAGCCCAACCCCGGTCCTAGAGCTAAGTCCGAGCTTCCAGCCTCGGGACGGCGACCCAAGGATCACCCACGCCCTAACCAATGCAACTAATGCACACAACAACAATGCATGCTATGACATACATAGATAATAGGAAAGGCATGCAACAGTATGTCAAGCATCATATAAGTCTACTGGATCGCTGCAGCGGTACCACCAACCGCTGCCAGCCGATCCGCAGCGGGTCCCGGCATTACGACGGTACCGCGACCGTCAACCGCGGACTCCTGCAACGGGAAGCAACCCCGAAAACGATGATGAACAAACCACAATATAAAATTATATTCCGAAATATAATATTATATTCAAAAACACCCAAAGCCTCTACTTAGGGGCTAATTGATCCCGTCAATCCGATGCCCAAACGACGTCGGATTCAAGATCCAACTTAGGCACCAGTAGGTGTCTAAACCAGGATCATTATATCCAAAAATCATAATCATCCAACGGTTGGATTAACGGGACAATGCTAATCAAAATCGTTAATCAAACTAACTTACCCATTAATTGCTGCAACGCAGCCCTCCAGTAAACAATTCATACGAAATCGTACATAAATCAGAAAAATATGAAACAAGATGGAATGGAAACCTAATGAGTAGAGCTACAACTCTTATGTTTATGAAAAGCCAAGATTATGTACTTGTCGGCCGGAAAACTAGCCGCAAGCCGGCTGTTTCTCAAGAACAGCAGAAAACCAGAAATCCGAGACTAATCTTGCATAAAACCTACTCAAATCTCAACTGATTAACATGAAACTTAAATCAGTTATTCTACAAGGTATAAAGAGTCCAACAAAGCAAGGATGAACAAGATCCAATGGCTAGATCTCAAGAAAACCTGAAAAGAACACAGTAGGTATAACCCTACCTAGCTACGCTTTCCTCGGCTGATTCCCCGCGATTTGATCACCAACAAGCCTCCAAACCTCTTCAGGGATCTTCCTCTCGTTGTCACGAATCCAACGAGCCTTAGAACACCGAAAAAGATGGCCGGAGGAGGGAGAACGGAGGAGATGAAGCTCGCCGGCGGTAAAGGGAAGAAAACAGAGCACCGCGGGAAAGAGAGAAGGAAGGAAGAAGAAGAGAAGAGAAGGGAAGGAAGGAAAAGGAAGGAAAAGCCTGGGGAAGCCGGGAAAACGGGGGAAAAGCTGGGAGAGGGGAGGGGAAGTCTTCCCTCTCTGACAGGGGAGAGCGACGGCCGACGGCCGTCCTCGCGAAAGAGAAAGAAAGCACCGACTCGAGCATGATCGATCTCCAAGGCATGTGAGATCGATCTCCTTTGCAATCCAGATCGATCTCCTTGAAATCCAGATCGATCTCCTTCGCAATCCAGATCGATCTCCCTAGCCATCCAGATCGATCTCCTTTACTCAGAAAGGCAAACTTGGGCTAAAACACAAGCCCAAGCTCATATCTTCCGATCTTGGGTTCACCTAGCCATTCTAAACAAACATGAACACAAACAAGGCCAGTGTGTGCACACGCGGGTGTTAAACAAACCAACAAGGCGCAATTTACCAAATTGCCCTTGCGGTCTACAACGAGCCACAGGGGTAGAGGGGCAGGTCCTCACATGATGGGTCACACTCAGTAAGCAAGAACCAACACTGCTAGCACACAAGCAGGGAAACGACACTGCAGGCGGGAAATGGCACCGCTGAGTACGCAACCCCTCTACTTAAGAGTTTTCACAGTGGAACACTGGCTACAAGTCAGAATCCGACTCGAGGCCGACGCGACCTTTACAATCATCAAGCAATAGGTGTTCCAGTCATCTAGGCCTATCATCGAATTTGGCTGTACCTGCTGATGAAGAACCAGATGATGTGTCATACATGGTTGGAATGCAACCGTGTGTGCTTGTGTTGTTTAGCTTCATCGATCTCCCTATTCTTAAGGCTACTACTAGATTAAATCTACAGTGCTTGTCTTAGGTTGTTTAGTAGTTAGGGTTGATTAGATCCCTTGTTCCTAATTAACTATGATTGAGGAGAGATTCGAATTTAATTCGAACGGTGAATATTCAATGTGTGAATTGATATATACTTGCATCGATGATCAGTTACAAAGATTCCGATGGTGGATGTTGACTTAGACCAAGGTTTGTTCTCTTGATTAATTCCGTTTATTCAATTTTAGATTATTTCTCATTTGTTTTCGTTATATTCAAAACCCCCATTTTGTTCATATAACACAAAGCTTATATTAGACATACTTCGTGGGATCGACTCGTACTCGCACTACTACATTTATTTTAAAGAGTATTGGTTTTATTTTTGTTTGCTTGCGATAGCACACCAAGCTTCAATCCCAGCTGCAAGGCCTTGGATCGTCCAAAATATCTTCAAAATCCGGAAGCTCTGAGCTCAAGAACGCGGATTTCAAAAGGGATTCAAGGAAGAGGGTTACGTCTGTTTTATAGACAAACGAACCGACCTATGAATGATCGATCTTTCCCTGAGAAAGGATCGATCCTTCATGACGATCGCTCCTTGGAACGATCGATCGGACTCGTGAGCGAGTCGGTTGGTTTTGACCCGGGGCGATAACGATCGATCGCTCCTTGGAGCGACCGATCGGAATCGCGTCGGTGGCTTTTCTGTTTCGCGAGGACGGCCACCGACGGCCGTCGTTCTCCTTTGTCAGAGGGGGGGAGGACTTTCCCTCCCCTCCCCTCACTTTCTTCCCCTTTCCCCGGCTTTCCCCTCCCCCTTTCCCCTCCTTTCTTCCCCTCCTCTTCCTCCTTCTCCTCTCTTTCTTCTTCCTCTTTTCTTCTTCTCCCGGGAGCCCTGTTTTTCCCCTGTTTCCGGCAGCCACCTTTCTCACCTCCGTTCTCCCTCCTCCGGCCATCTTTTCCGGCGTTCTTTGGCTCGTTGGATTCGTGACAACGAGAGGAAGATCCCTGAAGAGGTTTGGAGGCTTGTTGGTGATCAAATCACGAGGAATCAGCCGAGGAAAGCGCAGCTAGGTAGGGTTATACCTACTGTGTTCATTTCGGGTTTTCTTGAGATCTAGCCGTTGAATCTTGTTGATCCTTGCTTTGTTGGATTCCTTATACCTGTTAGAATAACTGATTTAAGTTCCATGTTAATCAGTTGAGATTTGAGTAGGTTTTATGCAAGATTAGTCTCGGATTTCTGGTTTTCTGCTGTTCTTGAGAAACAATCAGCTTGCGGTGAGTTTTCCGGCCGACGAGTACATAATCTTGGCTTTTCATAAACATAAGAGTTGTAGCTCTACTCGTTAGGTTTCCATTCCATCTTGTTTCATATTTTTCCGATTTATGTACGATTTCTTATGAATTGTTTGCTGGAGGGCTGCGTTGCAGCAATTAATGGGTAAGTTAGTTTGATTAACGATTTTCATTAGCGTTTTCCCGTTAATCCAACCGTTTGATGATTATGATTTTTGGATATGATGATCCTGGTTTATACACCTACTGGTGGCTAAGTTGGATCTTGAATCCGACATCGTTTGGGCGTCGGATTGACGGGATCAATTAGCCCCTAAGTAGAGGCTTTGGGTGTTTTTGAATATAATATTATATTTCGAAATATAATTTTATATTGTGGTTTGTTCATCATCGTTTTCGGGGTTGCTTCCCGTTGCAGGAGTCCGCGGTTGACGGTCGCGGTACCGTCGTAATGCCGGGACCCGCTGCGGATCGGCTGGCAGCGGTTGGTGGTACCGCTGCAGCGATCCAGTAAATTTATATGATGCTTGACATATTGTTGCATGCCTTTCCTATTATCTGTGTATGTCATAGCATGCATTGTTGTTGTGTGCATTTGTTGCATTGGTTAGGGCGTGGGTGATCTTTGGGTCGCCGTCCCGAGGCTGGAAGCTCGGACTTAGCCCTAGGATCGGGGTTGGGCTGTTAGGACCCGGTTTGAATTGTGGTGTCCAGTCGGATTTGATGATAGGCTTAGAGGACTGGCACACCTGATGCTTGATGTTTGTAGAGGTCGTGTCGGTCTCAAGTCAGGTGTCGAGGATGCCATCGGTGGCGGGTCTTATTCTTTGGGCAGTGTCCGTTCCTGCCAGTAGGGGCATCAGTGTTGGCCCATGGCGAGTTGGGTGACCACAGCTGGAACCCTGCGACACTAGGCGTATCCAGGATGGGCCCAGTCCGTTGGGGTGACCATGGTTGGATATGCCTAGAGATCATCGGTGAATGGTAATGGGACCATTGTAGCTCACTCGAGGCTGGCTTGAGGGCGACACTATTGCGTTTCCCTCTTCCTTCTGTGTGTCGTAGTGTAGATCCCTATTGAGCTTAGTGCTCACTCCTACCCGGGCTGCGTTTTGCAGGTGCAGGCGGCAGTACCTCTTCTGTGGCCCCTACCGGGCAGTTGGTTGGCGGTGCGGCGGCGCCAGGTGGTGTCTCAGAGGTGGTGATCCTTTACAGTTTTTATCCTAGGTTAGATAGTCTCCTACGGGAGTGATGTTGTACTTTGAATCTTCCCCTCACCGAGGTTTTGTATATATATTAACACTTGAGTTTTTAATCTGAGGTTCGAGGTTTTGCTAATTAGTATTGTTTTAATTGAGGGTGTTTTGGTGAATTGCTAGGGAGACCAATAGGTTAGAGGGAACCCTCGTCGTTCTTTTTCCGCGTTGGTTAGGTTCCGGTTCGCGTCGCCCGGCCCGGTTGGGCTTTCGCGGGTCGGGGCGCGACACGATCCACAAGAAAAACGTTGGAAACTGAAATCAATTCTCGAAACCCTAAAACTAAGGAAAAGAATCAAAGATAGAATAGAGTTATCTAAACTAATAAATAAAAGAGATAAAAGGTTGATCAATTTGAATCAATGGAGTAGTTACTTAGGAATTACTCAATACACCCTATTTTCATTATTAGTCTTCTCTAGTTATCATCTTGTTCCCTTCTCTCAACATTATGGATCATATGACTACAAGCTCAGATGAATCCCTAAAAGAAAGTTAATGTTCCCGACGGTATAACCTATCTTTGCTTGACATAGATTGTCTTTGGTCCTGCGATTACCTTAAATTATACTACTCCTAATGACCGTGGCACAACCTATCTTCGCGTACCATAGCTTATCTCAAAGGCAAACCAATAACTTCATGAAAACCATCTCATAAATATCTACAATCAATCACAGAAATCATGTAGGACTGAAAGTACGTCAAGGGAACTCTGTTCCTTCAACTCTATTAACAATAAAACAATATTAATGAGATCATGCATCGAGAAGTTCACAAGAATCCAACTAAAGAAAAACCAAAACTACACTAGGGTTTCATGAATAATCCTAAGGACAATAATTAGCAACTCATCTTTTGGATGAAAGCCATCGGGTTGGAATTTGAAGCTGTCTGTGAGGACCTGTCCCTCTACTCCTGGGTCGACCGACTGGGTCGGACCCGTGGCTCGTTTGATTGTTTCGCGTCGAGCACGCGATCTGGTGGATCGTATTGTTTCTTGGATCGCAAGGGCAATTTGGTAAATTGCGCATTGTCGGTTTGTTTCACACCCGCGTGTGCACACACAGCCTCTAATTGATAATTGTGTTTGACTAGATCCTTTTAGGAGGTTTTTGACCTGTGGATCGATCCAAACTAGTGTTGGATCGATCCAGCCAGGTCTTGGATAGATCCAACCTAGTCTTGGATCGATCCAGGGTACTCTAACAGGTCGGTTCATGACCCGCTATAAATACCCCTCTCATTCCTTCCTTTTCTCTGTTTTCCTTCCTCCTTCTTCCAATCCGTTCTCCTTCCTCCGGCCACCGTTTTGAGTGCTTGAGGGCTCGTTGGATCCGTAGTGGCGTGAGAAAGATCCCTGGTGTGGTTTGAAGCCTTGTTGGTGACTAGTTTGCGGGGAATCAGCCGAGGAGTGCGTTTCTGGTAGGTTTCTACCTATGAGAGTTGTTTTTGGGTTTTCTCTAGATCTAGCCGTTGGATCTTGTTGTTCTTTATGTTGTTGGCTTCCTCTTGCTTAGTATAATTTCTGATTTAAGTTTCATAACCTTTAGTTGAGATTTTAGTGGGATTTAAGCATGTTAAAGCTCGGATTTTTTTTGGTTTTGTTGTTCCTAAAGTACAGCCAACTTACGACGCGTTTTCCGGTCAATACAAGTACGATATTGTTGGTTGCTGAGGTGCTGCAGGCCTTGGTTGCGGGCCAGATGGGCTGGGTGCCCAGGCTGCGGGCTAGGCTGCAAGCAGGGCCAGCGTCACCCCCTGGGGTCACCGTGGTTGGCCCTGTGCGGAGGGCCTGGGTGGCTCGAGTGCAGGGTGGGTTGTAGGCCCGACCCGGGCAGCGTGCTGCGCTGCCAGTGGTGCTGCGGTCGATTTGTCGGGTCGACCGTGGCTTAATGGTTAAGGGTTATGGGCGCCTTCTACTCTCAACTCCGGAGTTTTGGTACGAGTGGTTAGCTCGTGGTTCCAAGACCGACACGTGGTATCAGAGCGAGGTTGCGGGTTCAAACCCCGGTGGTGTCGCTGGGGGGGAGATTGTTGGTTGCTGTGGTGCTGCAGGCCTTGGTTGCGGGGCAGATGGGATGGGTGCCCAGGCTGCGGGCCAGGCTGCAGGCAGGGCCAGCGTCACCCCCTGGGGTCACCGTGGTTGGCCCTGTGCGGAGGGCCTGGGTGGCTTGAGTGCAGGGTGGGTTGTAGCCCCGACCCGGGCAGCGTGCTGCGCTGCCAGTGGTGCTGCGGTCGATTTGTCGGGTCGACCGTGGCTTAATGGTTAAGGGTTATGGGCGCCTTCTACTCTCAACTCCGGAGTTTTGGTACGAGTGGTTAGCTCGTAGTTCCAAGACCGACACGAGGGAGATTGTTAGCCCATATATTGTTTTGATGATGTCAATATATATTTGATGATAAAACAATTATTTAATATTATTATCCCTTAATTTGGAAAGCATTTAAATCATATTTATTGAGTTTTGTACTGACGGTCGATGCGACGGACGATGCATGGATCGACCGTGGGATATGGCGGTTGATGGAAGGATCGACCGCGGAAGCTGACAATGGGAATATAGGCGACGGTCGATGTCACGGTCGATGGGACGGTCGACCGTGAGGTGTGACGGTCGATGGACCGATCGACCCTGGCCTTTGTGACTTGGCTCGAAGGAGCGACGGTCGATCGGTGCATCGACCCTGGGAAGAGGTTTTCGCAACAGAGCCTGACGGACGATGTCACGGTCGATGGGACGGTCGACCGTGAGGAGTGACGGTCGATAGGCGGATCGACCGTGCGGTGCGACGGTCGATTGGTGGATCGACCGTGGCTCAAGAAAGGCTGGCGGACGATGTCACGGACGATGCGACGGTCGACCGTGAGCCCAGAAACTAGCCGTTAAAGAGCCGTTGCAGGAGAAAGAAATAGCCGTTGGGAGGCTATTTGGAGGGGTTGGAGGCTCAGCTATATAAGAGAAAGTCCAGCTAACTTGCCAGGCACTTAGAGGGAGCTAAGGGATTATTGTAATAATATTCTAGCAAGTTTCTATCTCTTATTAGTGAGCTAAACCTTTGTAAAACTACTTCAAGTGTGAAGTAGACTTTGAGAGAGAGATTTAATAGTGAGATTGGAGAGATTGTAAGGTTACCAAGCACCCGTAAGCTTGGTGGATAGGTTGCCAAGCACCCGTAAGTTTGGTGGAAGCTTGTAAGAGGTCTTGCAAGTAGTGGAACCCCAAGGAGGCCCTTGGGAGAAGTGGACGTAGGCATGGTTGGCCGAACCACTATAAATATTCTGGTGCAATCTCTCTAACTCTCCTCTATCCTTCTATTTATATGCTTAAGTATCTACTCTTATCATTGCAAGCATATTACTTGATTAGACTCCTCCTACTCAGTTTTCCTTAATTGATTTTATTGTTTAAAGCCTAAGATAAGCCCCCCCTCTTAGAGCTTCAGATATGACTTATGATGAACATACGAGTTTTAGATCTCTGAGTTATCGTTCCATTCCAGCTTATTTCGTATTTTGTCGATTTTTTTACAAATTTTGGTGATTTTTCTCGTGGCTTGCTACGAGACTGATCTGAAGCTGGTGTGAAGTTGTTCGGATCGATCCAAATATTCCGGATCGATCCAATATTTTCTGGATCGATCCCAATATTCCGGATCGATCCCAAAGCTGACTGATGGGGTTTTATTGACTACTTTTAGTGGTTTTGATTAGCGTTTCCCGGTAATCGAGCCGTTGGATGTTTCCAGATTTTGTATATGTTGATCCCAGCATCTTGCGCTACTGATGTCTAAGTTGGATCTCGAATCCAATGTTGTTTGGAAGTCGGATCGACGGGGTCAATTAGCCTCTAAGTAGAGGATTTTGGTGTTTTAAAATAATATTATGTGTTCAAAACAGATAATATTATATTTTACTATTCATCGAAGTTTTCGGGGTTGCTTCCCGTTGCAGGAGTTCGCGAATGACGGTCGTGGTACCATCGTAATGTCGGGACCCGCTACGGATCGGCTGGCAGCGGTTGGTAGTACCGCTGCAGTGATCCAGTTGGACTTGTATGTTGTTTTATCATACTATTGCATGGCTATCTCTTATTTGTGTATGTTCATAGCATGCATTCTATGTTGTGCATTAGTTGCATGGTTAGGGCGTGGGTGATCTGTGGGTCGCCGTCCCGAGACTTGAAGCTCGGATTTAGCTCTAGGACCGGGGTTGGGTAGTTTGGATCCGGTTCGAATTGTGGTGTCCAGTCAAACTTGATGATAGGCTTAGATAACTGGTGATGTCGCTCAAATGTGTCATGCACATCGGTCGTGGTGCAGTACAGCATAATAGAGGTCGAACCCACAGAGAGACAAGCAGGAAAGATCCAGAAACGCGAATAACAATGAATTGAAGACAAACAAGAACGTTAAAGTTAAGAAAGTAGATCGTAGATGTAATGATGAGATAAAGTTAACGAAAGAAATCAGGATTTGAATGAGGCTAGGCTTCAGGAATCACTTCACTGGAAGATATGGAATTATGAATCTAACAAAATATATAAATGTCTCCTCCTACGATTGATTCTTCCATATTATAGTTCTAACTTCATCCAACCGAAACCTAAGAATATATGATACCGGCTGTCACTACAGGCAACATATAGCAAAAGTTCATCGGGACAAAGCCCTAACTCTATCTAACCAGATCTGTAAGAATACACAATACCAACTCTCACAATCGGCAATGCATAGCAAAGATTTCACGATATAAAGTAGGTAAATAATAGACAAAACTATGGGATTATAAGATCATGAAAGAAGCATGACTGGATTCATAATATTAATTATCCACATAGAAATCTATAATATGAAAATAATCTTTGAAAACTCAATACATAGAGAAGAGTTTAACAATAAAGTTTAAAACATGAACCATCGTTGGAGAAGAAACCCGAATCCTCGCTAGGTCATCCATCCGCCATGCCCGCGGCTTATTCGGCCATGGATGGAGATGTCTTCATCTTCTTCCCTTAGAAAACGTGCAGAAAGAGCCTCCTAAAACGTCCAAGAAGTCCCCCTTTACTTACACTAACTTCCCTATTTATAGGGTCTGAGAATTAGCAAACTCGAGTTAAGTTTAAACCCGTTATACGCTCTTGGCTGATCTGGCGGTCGACTGTGAGACCCTGACGGTCGACCGTGAGGTGCACAATTTATTTTGACAAGCTGCGGTCGATTTTCGCATCGACCCTGCGAAGTATTTTTCTTGACAAAGGCTGACGGTCGATGCCACGGTCGACCGTGAGCATCTGACGGTCGATCGTGAGGATTTTTGAGCTCCACGGTCGACCGTGAGGATTTGATGGTCGACCGTGAGGATTTTTGAGCGCGGCGGTCGACCGTGAGATCTAACGGTCGACCGTTACTATTCATTTAGCACTGCGCACTAGTACGGAAAATATTGTAACTTCCTCTACGTAACTCGGAATCATGAACCGTAAAATTCTCCAGAAAGTAGACTTCAAGAGCTTTCCAATGGTATATGGTACAGCATCTGGTTCTTCTTGGAAAGATACAGTTTAATCTTTGAAGTTGACCCATATAATCTTTTCAGCTTCTTTCAGCTCCAATTTCCTGCATTTTCCAAGCAACTATGTGAAGTAACATATACTATAAAAATAGTGCTAAAGAAGTTGATTAAGGGTGAAGATATAGCAATTTAGATGGTTATACGGTTGTTCAGAGTGCACTTTCATGCACTCATCAACTGGTACACCTGTTGCTTGATGATTATAGAGGTCGTGTCGGCCTCGAGTCGGATTCCGAGGTGTAGCTGGTTTCCGGTGTTCTTGACTCTTGGGTGGGGGTGTGCCTGCCCAGCGGTGTCCTTGCCCGCCAAACAGTGTCCTGTGCCCCGTTGAGAGTCTGCAGTGTTTGGGCCTACATTCACGGACTCCCGGTGGGGTTATGGGACCCATGTATCCATCCAGTTCTTACTTGAGGACGACACTATTGTGTTTCCCTCTTCCTTCTGTGTGTCGTAGTGTAGAACCATGCTGAGCTTTATGCTCACTCCTACCCGGGCTGTGTTTTGCAGGTACAGGCGTAAGTTCTTCTTCTATGGCCCCTACCGGGCAGTCGGTCGGTGGTGCGGCGGCGCCAGGCGGAGTCTGAGAGGTGGTGATCTTTTGCAGTTTTTCTACCCTATGTTAGATAGTCTCCTACGGGAGTAATGTTGTATTCAAATCTTCCCCTCTCCGAGGATATATATATATTAAATTCACTTGAGTTTTGTAATCTGTGGTTCGAGGCTTCTTTAATTATGTCTTTTAAATTGAGGGTGTTTTGATGAATTGCTAGGGAGACCAATAGGTTAGAGGGAAACCTCGCCAATATTTTTCTGCGTTTCGTTAGGTTTCGGTTCGTTTCGCCCGGCCCGGTTGGGCTTTCACGAGTCGGGTCGCGACAGCTTGGTATCAGAGCATAGGTTGTAGATCCCAGGGTTAGGATCAGGTTTCGATTGAGATTGAGCGTGGAATGGTTTAGTTCTATGTCTAGAACATCCGTGCATGCTCTTTTGTGATGTGTTATGCTTTTTTGCTTCCTGTTTGTACTGCTTGTTTTGCGGTTTCTGACAAGTGGATACTTGTTGTTTCTGGTGGGTGTGCAGATGCCGAGGAGTCGGGTACGTCGTTCCGTTGTGAGTCGTGGTCGATCGCGTGAGCAGCGCACCGCCTGAGAGGCTCCAGTAGCCGCAGCAGCTTTACCCCGAGACTTTGCACCAGCACCAGAGACGAGTGTTGAGTTTGCGGTGGGGGGGAGCGCCTCTCTTTTCGCCGAGAGGGTTCTTCCGCCACGTAGCGAACGCGCTGTGACGGCAGCGGTGATCACCTTCCATGAGCTGAACCCGCCCAGGTTCAGTGGCGCTGATTGTGATCCGGCAGTAGCGGATGACTGGCTGAGAGGAGTCAGTCGTGTCCTCGACGCTTTGTTCATCCTGGATGACCCGGTTCGGGTCAGACTGGCGGCGTTCCAGCTCGACGGGGACGCTTTGGACTGGTGGAGTGTTGTCTTGGCCGTTAGGAGCGAGAGTGACCCCTCGTGGGACACGTTCCGTTCATCTTTTCTCGACGCGTACTTCCCTCAAAGTGGGCGTCAGGCCTTGACTCTGGAGTACCTCAGCATCTCCCAGGATACACAGTCGGTGGCACAGTATGCAGCGAGGTTCACCAAGCTCATCAGGTTAGCCAGTCCAGTGGCGAGTGACCCTCTTGCCAGAGTGCGGCAGTTTCAGTGGGGGCTACGGCCCGAGATCAGGCTTCTGATGGCGGCAGGGTATGCTGAAGCTCTCAGGAAGGTGGTGAACTGTGCCTTGTCAGTGGAGGCCGTACTGCTGGAGGCAGGGCCTAGGGTAGTTCTGCCAGTGTTCCCCTCGAGTTCAGGGCACGCCGGCCAGCCGCAGCAGGCTTAGGACGGAGTAGACCATGGCGGGAGGAGGCCCGCTCACGACGTCATCAGCCCTATCAGCACCAGCCAGAGGACGTCGGCGGAGACAGTCCAGAGGCAGAGGAGGGGGGAATGAAGAGGATGCTCCTGAGCAGCAGTTCTCAGGGGATGAGCAGCAGGAGCAGTCAGTCGGTGAGTACGACGAGGACCAGCCCCTCTCGGGAGCAGAGGAGGAGCCTTAGCAGGAGGTGTTCGCAGGGTTTGGTCAGGTCCAGTAGGCAGAGCAGTGACCCGTGACGTGCTTTGGGTGTGGGCAGCTGGGGCATTTCCGGAGAGACTGCCCCCTGTGGAGGACGGGACCGGGCGGCACCGGATGCAGGCGGGTCTGAGGCCGCATTCGTGCTATCAGTGTGGCCAGCCGAGGCACTATTGCCGAGAGTGCACAACGCTGCGAGGCGGAGGCCGTGGCAGTAGCAACGGAGACCAGTAGAGGCGGCCGGGTTGCCATCAGCATCAGCGTCGCTTCAGCAGGTACCCTTTACCGCTTTGTAGTATCCTGTTAGGCGTTGTTTTCGTTTCCGAGCCCTACCCCTATCGAATCTTGGGACGAGATTTCTTTTAAGAGTAATAGGATGTGAGGACCTGTCCCTCTACTCGGTCGACCGGTTGGGTCGGACTCGTGGCTCGTTTGATTGTTTCGCGTCGAGCGCGTGATCCGGTGGATCGTATTGTTTCTTGGACCGTAAGGGCAATTTGGTAAATTGCGCATTGTCGGTTTGTTTCACACCCGCGTGTGCACACACAGCCTCTAATTGATAATTGTGTTTGACTAGATCCTTTTAGGAGGTTTTTGACCTGTGGATCAATCCAAACTAGTGTTGGATCAATGCAGCTAGGTCTTGGATCGATCCAACCTGGTCTTGGATTTGGATCGATCCAACCTGGTCTTGGATCGATCCAGGGTACCTTAGCAGGTCGGTTCACGACCCGCTATAAATACCCCTCTCATGCCTTCCTTTTCTCTGTTTTCCTTCCTCCTTCCAATCCGTTCTCCTTCCTCCGGGCACCGTTTTGAGTGCTTGAGGGCTCGTTGGATCCGTGGCGGTGTGAGGAAGATCCCTGGTGTGGTTTGAAGCCTTGTTAGTGACTGGTTTGTGGGGAATCAGCCGAGGAGTGCGTTTCCGGTAGGTTTCTACCTACGAGAGTTGTTTTTGGGTTTTCTCTAGATCTAGCCGTTGGATCTTGTTGTTCTTTATGTTGTTGGCTTTCTCTTGCTTAGTATAATTTTTGGTTTAAATTTCATAAGCTTTGGTTGAGATTTTAGTAGGATTTATGCATGATAAAGCTCGGATTTTTTCGGTTTTGTTGTTCCTGAAGAACAGCCAACTTACGGCGCGTTTTCCAGTCAATACAAGGACGATATGACTTATGATGAACATACGAGTTGTAGATCTTTGAGTTATCGTTCGATTCCAGCTTATGTTGTATTTTACCGATTTTTCTACGAATTTTGGTGATTTTTCTCGTGGCCTGCGACGAGACTGATTTGAAGCTGGTGTGAAGTTGTTCGGATCGATCCAAATATTCCGTATCGATCCAATATTTTCTAGATCAATCCTAATATTCCGGATCGATCCCAAAGCTGATTGATGGGGTTTTATTGACTATTTTTAGTGGTTTTGACTAGCGTTTTTCTGGTAATCGAGCCGTTGGATGTTTCCAGATTTTGGATATGTTGATCCCAGCATCTTGCGCTACTGATGTCTAAGTTGGATCTCGAATCCGATGTTGTTTCGAAGTCGGATCGACGGGGTCAATTAGCCTCTAAGTAGAGGATTTTTGTGTTTTGAAATAATATTATGTGTTCGAAACATATAATATTATATTTTACTATTCATCGAAGTTTTCGGGATTGCTTCCCATTGCAGGAGTCCACGGATGACGGTCGTGGTACTGTCGTAATGCCGAGACCCGCTGCGGATTGGCTGGCAGTGGTTGGTAGTACCGCTGCAGCGATCAAGTTGGACTTGTATGCTGTTTTATCATACTGTTGCATGGCTATCTCTTATTTGTGTATGTTCATAGCATGTATTCTCTGTTGTGCATTAGTTGCATGGTTAGGGCGTGGGTGATCTGTGGGTCGCCGTCCCGAGACTGGAAGCTCGGATTTATCCCTAGGACCAGGGTTGGGTAGTTTGAACCCGGTTCGAATTGTAGTGTCCAGTCAAACTTGATTATAGACTCAGATAAGTGGTACACCTGTTGCTTAATGAATATAGAGGTCGTGTCGGTCTCGAGTCGGATTCTGAGGTGTAGCCGGAGTCCGGTGTTCTTGACTCTTGGGTGGGGGTGTGGCTGCCCAGCGGTGTCCTTGCCCGCCAAACAGTATCCTGTGTCCTGTTGAGAGTTTGCAGTGTTTGGGCCTGCATTCACGGACTCCCGGTTAGGTTATGGGACCCCTGTATACATCCAGTTCTTACTTGAGGGCGACACTGTTGCGTTTCTCTCTTCCTTCTATGTGTCGTAGTGTAGAACCCTGCTGAGCTTTATGCTCACTCCTACCCGGGCTGTGTTTTGCAGGTGCAGGCGTCAGTTCTTCTTCTGTGGCCCCTTCCGGGCAGTAGGTCGGCGGTGCTGCGGCGCCAGGCGAAGTCTGAGAGGTGGTGATCTTTTGCAGTTTTTCTATCCTATATTAGATAGTCTCTTACGGGAGTAATATTGTATTCGAATCTTCCCCTCTCCGAGGATTATATATTAACTCCCCTTGGGTTTTGTAATCTGTGGTTCGAGGCTTCTTTAATTATGTCTTTTAAATTGAGGGTGTTTTGTTGAATTACTAGGGAGACCAATAGGTTAGAGGGAACCCTCGCCAATATTTTTCCGCGTTTCGTTAGGTTCCGGTTCGCGTCGCCCGGCCTGGTTGGGCTTTCGCGGGTCGGGGCGCGACACTGTCACCATCCACATCCTCTCCATCTTCTTCTTCCTCCTCCAAAGATTGTCAAAAAGATGCTTATTTTCGGCCAGCCAACACCTTCTTATAGGTGTATTCCCGGAATTAGGGTTATGGGTTGAGTTGGATCTCTAGTGTAACTCGGATTTCCTGGTTTAATTCTGATAGCCTCTTCCGGTCACAACTGGGTTCAACCCGCCCAGAATTTGGACATGTACTCAACAAGAACGATGTAGATTAGGAAGCCTTCTTTCCTGTCCCAAAGATTTGATATTATTTGGACTTATATGGAATATTTGACGAATATTCTCCTGAGCATCGACGGACCAGTTTTCCTGCAACTATATATCTTTATCTTCTTCAAAACCGGTATTAATCCATCATGCGTCTCGCAAAATGTCAAACATGAAAGTTGTAGGTCTTGAAGTCTTCTATTACGTCCTATAGTTCCAGAATATTTGGACGTATACAGAATATATAGAGAATATTCTCCTGACAGGCGACGAAGCAGTCTTTATCACATAAATTCATCCATTTAGTCAAAATTCTTATATTTCTTCTAAAATCATGATTAAACCTGAAATCAACTAACAAACTATTAAATACAACTGCTCTAGGCCTAACAAAGGTAATTTAAGGGATTTAATTATGAATAATTAGTGACTTATCACCGACCCAGCCGGTCGACCCAGGAGTAGAGGGACAGGTCCTCACACATATCCTCAAGACAAATCCTCAAATCAGATCATCAAATCAGATCAAATCCTCAATCAACATATATAGATTCCATCCATCCGTCAAGTCATCGATACAGCTCCTAGACTCTGACTAGTCTAGCTACAGGACTTGACTAGACCCAAACTGACACTCCTAGCATGTATGCACAAGTCACACAACATCACAGTATAATAATACAATTAAACAATAATTATAAAACTATCGTATACAAATTAGCAACACCTCATAACATAACATGGCAAAATAATGCATAACTGGCTCAACCAGTCCATCAAGTCATCATAGCATCACCAAGCAAGAAATGGACTCGACAAGTCCAACAGAGATCATCAACATATATACATATCAATGACCCAGCGCTAGGCTCGACCAACCCAACAGGTCTAAGCATCACATAAAGCCTAGCATGGCACCACATTACAAACCAGAGCATAGCATAACATAAACACAACACATCATATATCATACATATCAAAACATTGCATACATTCACACAAATCCTATTATGAGGTAACTCTTACCTCAAGGAAGCAATCCAAGCGTAAACTCTAAGTTCGGGAACCCACGTCACGCTCCGACACCTGACGGCCACTTAATCGATCGCCTAAAGCACAAGAATCAAGATTACTACCTGATAGAACCCGAAAACGAAATTAAAACTACAAGCATTAGATAGAGCTCGAAAGTCGATCGAAACGACGTGAAAACCAGTGAAAACAAGCGTCAGGAAGCTTTGGTGGCACGTTAGCAAGCAGTTTACATGCACTGCTTGCACAGGGCACTGACCCATGCACAGGGCACTGACCAGTGCACCAGGCAGACGACGCGCTAACGTACACAACGTCGGCCTCCTCCCCGAGAAGATCACCGGAGCTCACGCCGAAGCTCCGTCGGATCTCCATTAGAGAGGGGCTAAAGCACCGGGTAAACCACCAGGGAAGAAGAGAAAGCCATGTGATGTCCCTAACATAAGATTCCCAAGGTCGCGCGGCTACAGCCAGAGAATGGCCGGCCGAATCCTCGCCAGAATCCATGGCCGGGAGAGATGAAAACAACTCGGGAAACTCCAGGGACAGAGAGAGGACGGCGTCGGGGTTCACCGTTAGCCCCTTCCCAATGCTGTAGTCGCCGGGAAGAGGAGTGGCGTCAACTCCGACATCGTCTCTGGCGACCCATCGCCGGAGAAACCCACAAATATCCCAAAACTCACCCCGAAACACTCCGAAAACCCACCAAAAACACAGAATCGAAGGAGGGAGAAAGTAGAAGCTTACCTATGCTGAAAGGAAGAAGGGATCCGACGAAATCCCACCAGGATCTTCCAATTTCTCGGCGAGCTCCACCTTCCCGACACTACAAGAAAAACGGCCTATACCAGCGTTTTCACACCAGCGTTTATTAAAAACCGCTGGTATAGAATGTTTATACCAGCGGTCATTACGATTGATGGCAAAGACTTGGTTTTTACCAGCGCTTTGCGGCGACCGTTGGTATATACCAGCGTTTTTCTCCGACTGCTGGCTTTGGCGTACAAATATCAGCAGTTTTCAGGGCGCTAGAATATGTATTGAGAATCAGCCCCTACATTTCCTATACCAACGGGAGAAACCGTTGGTGTAGGATTTTCTGGCCGCTGCTATAGCTATTGAGAATAGCCACATATTCTATACCAGCGGCTAGAAGTGTTGGTATAGGTTGAAAGTAGACATTTTGATGTATGCTAGGTTAAAAAAAATGGATTATTAGACCAACCAAGATTCCCATCAACGTAGTGCTAAACACAAGATTAATTAATATTGTTTTTTCTATTCTGCAATCACATATGTGACTTTAAAAGAAAAAACCTTTTTTTATTAATATACTATTATATAAATATGAAAATAGATAATTCATTTGCAAAAACTTCAGTCCATTATGGAACACTTGTAGCTAGTTTTTTCTTCTTCTATTCTTTTGAGTCATTCTTGTCTATGACCATTTTACATGTCAAATGTAGCAGTGTGGTAAGCGTCTGATGTAATTCCCAGCCAGTTTTGGCTCAAATAAGCAAAAAAATAAAAATAAAACAAAACAAAAAAAGTTTACATGTTAAATTCCAATTTTAATCATTGAATCTTTTCCCTTTTTGCCACTTATGTGCATGCACATATAAAAGCATTATGTAATATTGACTAGACCCTATACCAAATAGGGTAGTAATCCCCACCCAGCCTAATCAGATGACCCATGAGCAGCGAGCTATGACCCGACCCACGACTTACGAGCCATTTAAATTTATGGCCTTAAGTAGAATTGCAAAATTAAATCCGATCCGAACCCGACCAGTGACCCGCGATCCAACACATGACCCCGTTAATCTCAAAACCTTAAGCAACATTATAAAAATAGAATATCGATAATAAGATCAACTTAACCCACTAAACTTGAGCCGAAACCGACCCAAGTAAAAAATAGCTTAAACGGGCCATCAGGTCAGGTTGACTCGATCGTTTAAAAGCGAGTCGGGTTGACGAACAAAATAATCCAGTTTTAAAACTAGGTCTGGTTTGGGTTGACGAACCGGACCTGTTTATAAAATGGGTGACATTTAAGTTAGGCTTTTGGGTCGAGATAACGCCAACATATACCTATTATTAGAAAAATCTAATCCAAGCCTAAATCCAAAACCAAATCCACTATTATTAACTAGACCCTTTCCCAAATATTGACTAGACTCTATGTCTATTATTAAAAACATCAAACCCAAACCACAATACTTATTAGCCCGAACATCAAATCTAAAATTAAGCCATGATCTTGAAGGACCTCATGTCCGTTCAAACCCAACCCCATATAACAGATCCAAAACCTTTTATTCCAAATAGGCACCACTAAACCCATACATGAAAGCCAAAACAACCTATTAGTCTAAATATACTATATCAAATTAACCGATACATCAAAGCTAAACTTAATTATTAAGCTAAACCTATTAATGCAAAAAGCTAATAGGTAGCTGGTTGTGTTTGGGTTCCACTAGTCCAAATAAAATACACCAAAATTAACCTCCCGCCTCATGAAAAGATTGGCGCCAGACCAATAGCTAAAAGTAGATAGCTCGGGTTTGGGTTCCAGACCCAAAACCTTCTATTCTATCTTTAACCTCATGCCTCGCCGGCCGAGAACCCCAAAGCCCTAACGCACGCAACCATCTTGTGATCGGCCTCCAGAATCTCCTCGATAGGATCCGTAAGCATATACTCGCCATTTCCCTATCCTATTATTCACGGATTTCTTACATCCTTGTTGGATTTTTGAGTTAATTTTTTATCATCGATCACTGATTTATAGCATTTAAGTGATAGATTTTTTTTTTGGTGTTTAGTTATTTGTTTGTTCTTGATTATGAGCATCTTGTTGATGTTTTTTTGTCTCATTTGGTTGTGCTGTGGTTAAATAAAAAGTAGAGATAGTGGATTTTGTTCGATGCTCCTAAATTCTTGGGAAAGGTCTTGATAGAGATAGACTTTGCTATTTTATGGATTGGAGAATACTTTAATCTCTAGCTTGAGAATAGCCAAGAGCCAGTGGTCTCCACCTATAAAATCTGCATGTGACTATAAAGTTCACATACCAACTTAGCCATTGATATTTTGGTGTTGGTCTTGTTAAATATTTTTTCGTGTTTTTGGTTTCTACCAGCTTGCTGCTTTGTTTTTGGTATCTTGTTGATGTTTTCGTGTGTCCTGAAGCTAGCAGGACCTGCTGTCTCTTTGTTGTGAAGTTTGGTTGTTTTTGTTCATAAGATATAGTGCCATTTATGAAAAGCATCACTGCCTCTTAAAATCATCGGACATCTTGATTTATTCAGTTCTTTGTAACTGATTGAGGCAATCACATTGGGGATTCTAGCATCTTGGCACCTTAATAAAGGAAAGGATGCTTCTTTAGCATTACTTTATCTAAAAATTCCACCTTTTGTCAAAATTAAGCAGTTTGTTGGCCGATAAGGATGATTGAATTTAAAAACTATGTTGCTTCTTTAGCAGTTTGTTATCAAAATTCCACTTCTTAAGCAGTTTGTTGTCCCAAAGGATGTTCAGAGTGATCAATGGACAAGCTTCGTGATTAATTGGTTCAAGGAGGAGTTGCAGGTATAAAGAGTTTCAATTAAGTATCACACTAGTTAAGTGCTCTGCTTATCTTGTTAATCTAGTATCGATCTGCTTCTAAAGCTGTGTATATAAATTGTGATCAAGGCTGGTGGCATATAATAGTGTCTTATTGCTGTGATGATGGTAAGTTGTAAGATTATAACGAGACTAGACATTTTGAATCCCCACACTGCTAAGTCCTTAGTTGGACTGTTTACTTGGTCGTTGTACTTAGGCAATTAGGCTAACTGGTTATATGGACATGAGAAATAACCCCTTTGGTTCTATCTATTGGTTGTGACGGTTACTTTAGCATCATGACCTATATAGGGCGCGTTTGGCGCGCCCCGGATCCCACGAATCCGCGGGATCCGGGGACGCGCGGATTCCGGGAACCGGGATCCGCGCGTTTGGCGCCGTCGCGGATCCCGGTCGGATCCGGCGAAATTGGAATCCGCCTGAGGCGGATTCCAATTTCGGCGTCCCGAAATTTTATCGGGACGCCGATCGCGGAGCGGATTCCGCGGATTCCATTCCGCGGATTCCGCGGATCCGCCGGAGCCAAACACACCCATAGCGGTTTTAGTAAGATGCTCATCTAGTATTTTGCTATAGCTCCGTAGTTTACCTTTTTAATATAGAGGCTTGTGGTTGTTTTGTAGTTCCACTTTGATTTCTAGCTCCTCAACCAGTACTTAATATATCCACCATATATTGCCAATTTGATCCACCATTTATAGACTTCTTTGGTGTAACGTTTTGTATGCATTGCTAGAAAGTTTTCAACAATGTCTGTAACAGGGAGATTGTGCATGTGCTGTGTAGTTGGGCAGGCCTCTTTTTGTCTTGCTATATAATGTAGTTGTATAAAACTTTTGATGAATCAAGAGTTCTTCTCAATTGTTGTGCTGTGTGTGGATTGAAAAGCAGTCACATTTATGTTGTTTTAGCATTTAGTCATGTTAATTTTGTGGTATAACATAGAGATTACACTCTCTGATGCCAGGCCCAACTGGCTGTATAACAGAGAGATTACACTCTCTGATGCCAGGCCCAACTGGTTGTATAACAGAGAGATCATGAAGCCAATCGAACTGATGAGGTGCAGCTCCTTCGTGAGAAGGTTGGTTCGCTTGAGACTCATCTAAAAGAAAAGGATGTGCAAATAAATGACAAAGTAGCTGGGTTAGAAGCTCAAGTTAAGAGCTTTCTTGAAATACTCCAATTAAGACAGGTATTATCGTTAACTTATTATAACTTACTGTTGATGGTTGGTTAAGAGTGTACATATCTCAGCTTACAACTTGCCCATGCTCATCTAATTTCATTCACAAGTAATTTGTGGGGATTCTATTTCTGTTGGAAGCATAAAAAATTTAGGATAGTTAGTATACAATGTCTGTGACCATAAACTTGCTTACTATTGCTTTTTAGTTCCTGAACTGCTTTATGTTCCATTGAGTTCCTGCTGAAGATATATATTTTTTTGCAGCTTATTGAGCATTAAGTTGTGTTTGAAATATGTGTGTGTGTGTTTGTTTGAAAGTAGCTGCGTTTGTGGATTTAGAAGTCATAGTGAGCCTAAAAATGGTGATTGTTATAGGCATTAGTGAGCTTTCTTATTACTTTGGACTGAAACTGTGGTCGCTATGCTATATCAGCCATGGTAATGCTCACTAATAAAATGGAGATTGTTATAGGCATTTTATACTACTGTTTGGTAATAAAATGGAGAGATTTCAGGACATTCTCGGAGAATAAAAGAGATGGCCAGAAGAACTGCAATCAGTTTGCATAAATTGACATGCCAAATACGAAGTTTCTGGTGATCCCACCATGCAACGCCAGATGTGGTTATTATGCCAAATGTTTCAGCTGAGTTTAACTGTCCTTGTTGAAGTATCAAAGGAGAGAAATTGACTGGTGGGGCATTTGCAATTGGTTGCAGTTTTATTTCGGGCCATATGTACCTTTTGCAAACATTCTATGATCAAATAAAAATTTGGAGATTTCAATGTTATTAGAGAGCATTAGCAGGCAAAGTCTTCATAAATTCAGATACTCTATCCGGTCTTTGCTCCTTTATAAACAATATTACTTTAGAGCGTACACTATTATTTAGGTTAGTGACACCGTGAGGTTACAAATTTAAGGACAGGAACTACAAAGTGTTTAAGGTAGTGTACCAGAGACTGGCTTTTGGTCTTGATGATGTCTCTGCGTTCTCTGAAATAAAACTCCAATCTCTAGTAAAATTCAAATTCCAATTAACAGTCATCTCATTTGGTTTTTGTGCAACACTTGAATGAAAAATGAGCACTTCTGGAGGAAAACCTTTGCTGGAGGTAGCGAGCTGCACATTGACTTTGCAGTACTGTGTGTCCTGGATTCTTTCCTTAATTTTGTACATAGTCAAAACTAATTGTTTGTATTAATTTTTTTGCATAGGTACATGATTCAGCAAGTCCAGAATTTAACTTACGCTCCTCAACATCGAGTCATGATCCCGCATCCACGGTCGTTGGTACGTACACTGAAACTTTTAGAAACCAAATCTTATTGTAATTAGATAGCTGTTTTGTGGTGATAATTAGACAATTGTTTTGGTGAATATGGATCGTAAGTTGAGAAAACAATGTCTTATTAGTGTGTGACAAATTTGTATTCCTTGTGCATGCAGGTATCCCAGAATTGTAAACATTAGTGGAAGATGAATATGGTCAGGTTTACTTTCAAGGAATATTTTTGAATTTTTAAACCTTTCAACAAAATAGTGTAATAGTATAGGTACTGTCGGATCCAATGTATGGATTTGTAGTCTTGTGGAAAATTAGATGTTTATTTTGTATCATTTTGGGTACTTGGAAATACTATATTTGATGTATTCAATATCCTGCCTATTGGTACTTCAATTTTTTTGGAAATTTTTGTTTCTTTCGAAATTTGAAGATGGATTAGTTAAATGTCATTAATTTGAAAGCTACTGGTGTGAGTTTCATAATACCAACATTTTTGTTACCATATAACAATGGTAATAAAAGTGTTGGCATACGTTGCAATGACAGTGGTTTTTTTTGGCCTAAATCAACGGTTTTTCGTCACATTTGATCTGGCCTAGACAACCTACACGAGCGGCCAGTGTATATCTTTACCAGCGGTTCTGTCATCATATTTGATTACTTGTAAAGACCATATACCCACATGTATTAGCACTCTATACCTGCAGTTAACTAACTGCTGGACTAGACCTCCAACATCAACGGTCGGATTATTACTATACCAGCAGTTTGTTTGTCATATACCATCATTCATCAAGACCATTTATCCACATGTTTTAGCACTCTATACCCGCGGTTAGTCACTGCTGGCATAGTCGAACAACACCAGCGGCCACTTGTGACTTAACCAGCGTTTTTTGGTGTCACATTTGATCATATGTGAAGCCCTTATACCCGCGGTTTTAACCATCCTATAGCAACGGTTAATTCACCGTGGGCATTGTACATTCTATACCCGCGGTCAATTCTAGTTACTAGCGGTCGCAAAAACCGTTGGCATAACCTATGTCGGCGCCGCCAAAGCCAACGGGTTCTGACCGCTGGTGTAGCCTATGCCAGCGGTCGTAGGTGATCTATACCAGCGGTTATGACCGCTGGTTTAAGCTTTTTTTCTTGTAGTGTGATCCTCTCGATCTCTCCCTCCCTCACGGCCGATCTCTCCCTCTCTATCTCCAGCGCCGGCGATCTCCACCTTCCTCCACCCACTCCCTCTCCCTTCCCCCTTCTCTCCTTGCCTCTCTCTCTCTCCCACCTTCGAATCTGGTTGTGAGGTGAGGATGAAGAGAGAAGAAAAAATATCAGGAGAGAAGAAGAGTGGTAGTGGGGTTAGGTGGGGATTTTTGCAAAAAACCCCCTGCAAAACCCCCTTATTACGTGAAAGTCCAACAATTTACATAGAAGCTCGGAAATTTTACACTTAGACCTTTACAGATCATCCATCGTAGACAGGGTCTATGAGAGGAACATGATGCTCAATAGTAGCCAAATTCTCTGAAATTGGCTTCAGTCGCTGTCCATTGACCTTGAACAACCTCCCATCCTCCGGGTCTTCAACCTCCACAGCCCCATTCTCAAATATTCTGCTAACGGTAAAGGGGCATGTCCAATGTGACCTCAGCTTCCCAGGATGTAAGTACAGTTGCGTGTCATATAGATAGACTTGCTGCCCTTCTTGAAACGTTTTCCTCAGGATTCGCTTGTCATGATAGGCCTTTGTTTTTGCCTTGAATATCCAGAAACTCTCATAAGCATCATTCCGGAGTTCTTCCAGCTTAGACTGCTGAAGTTTTCGTTCTTGACCTGCAGCTTCCAAAGTAAAATTCAGTGACTTAATAGCCCAATATGCCTTATGTTCTAACTCAACTGTAAGATGACATGGTTTTCCATAGACAAGGTGAAACAGCAACATCCCCAGGGTAGTCTTGTAAGTAGTGCGATAGACCCTCAATGCATCTAATAGCCGTAAGGACCAGTATTTTCGGTTAGAGCTTACTGTCTTCTCTAAGATTTGGTTGATCTCCCTGTTGGCTAATTCAGCTTGGCCATTCGTCTGTGTATGATAAGCAGTGGAAACCTTATGTGTGACTCCATACCTGCACATCAAAGCCTCAAAAGAGCGGTTACAAAAATACGATCTATGGTCACTAATAATAACCCTAGGAGTACCAAATCTAGACAAAACATGCTCTTTAAGAAACTTGATGACAGTAGAATGATCATTATTCCTACATGCAATGGCCTCCACCCACTTAGACATGTATTCAACAGCCAGCAATATATATAAATAGCAAAAAGAAGAAGGAAAGGGTCCCATAAAATCTATACCTTATCAATAAAAAATCTCTACAGCTTGAATGGGGTTCAAAGACATCTGATGTGCTGTCGCAGGCACTCAAAAATAAAACCAATACTCCTTAAGATAAATGTAGTAGTGCGAGTACGAGTCGATCCCACGAAGAGTGTTTAGCCTAGTTGTGCTTAGTGAATAAAGATGGGGGGGTTTTAAACGTGAGGAAACAATAAAGAAATAATCTAAAGCGAAGAATTGAATTAAATCAAGAGAACAAACCTTGGTCTGAGTCAACATCCACCATCGGAATCCAACAACTGATCATAGATGCAAGTATCAATCAATTCATACCATGAATATTCACCGTTCGAATTAAATTCGAATAACTCCTCAATCATAGTTAATTAGAAACAAGCGATCCAATTAACCCAAACTACTAAACAACCTAAGACAAGCGCTGTAGATTTAATCTAGTAGCAGCCTTAAGAATAGGGAGATCGATGAAGCTAAACAACACAAGCACAAGCGGTTGCATTTAATCTAGTCAAATATTCTTCCTAAGATCTATTAATCTCTGAAACGCAGTAGATTATTAAACCCTAGTTGATTCGCAGATTAGAGGGATCAAACAATTCCGGATTTGATATCAAAACCTAGCAGTAGATCACCATGAATAATAAACTAGTAGGCCTCCTAGCAATTAGACAAGATAAGTATGAAGATTTAATCTCAGAAGAACATCCAATACTCATGTATAAACTGAACAATAAAAATAGATTAGATCTCACAGTTTCATTGATTCCGAGGTTTCAGTCTCCTCGACCAAGGATCAAGATTTAGCCACGCAGGGCCATTAAGAACAATTCTCAAAAGATTCCAATAAGTAAGAGAAAACCTAGAAAAAATATAAAATAGTAGAAATTAGCAGCCAAAAGTGTCTAGGACTCCCCCTTTGATAACCCTAAGTATCCTATTTATAGCCCCAAAGTCTCTCCATCCACGGATTAGATCTAAACCGTTGATTTTCTTCACTGGGAAAGTCCGATCGATCGGATTTTAGGTGTCGGATCGATCGGTTGCGTAAAAATCCTCCGTCTCTGGCTATTCTCGAGTCCGATCGATCGGACTTTAGGTGTCGGATCGATCGGACTCAGTAGGATGGATAGAGGGATCGATCGGACTGTGTACAGCTGAAAAGTATACGCTCTGTTAGGATTCTGCATAGTCGGATCGATCGGACTCTAGGTGTCGGATCGATCGATCGGACTTTCCAGCGTATTTACTGTTCTGCCATCCAGACTGCGCCATCGGTACTAAAATTGTAGTAACTTCCTCTAGGAAACTCGGAATCGTGAACCGTAAAATTCTCCAGAATCTAGACTTCAAGAGCTTGGCAACCATATATAGTATATCATCTGATTCTTCATCACCAGGTACAGATTAATCTTTAAAGTTGATCCATGCACCCTTTTCAGCTTCTTTTCGACTTAAGGACTTCAATTGCATCCTAAATCAAAATATAAGAATATGAGTGTATTTAGGAACTAAATAAGCAGATGAGACTAAGTATTAAGGGATAAAAATATAACATTATGCATCATCATCAAATTCCCCCACACTTAGCTTTTGCTCGTCCTCGGGCAAAACTAAAATTCACTCTACTCAAGATATCAAGGTTGCAACGCCATCAAGAAAGAAAAATCAAGCTCTTCACAACTCATAACATATTATGAACAAACATTTTTAGACAACTTGAAAATCAATCAGTAAGCATTTCCACTTGAAGATGAAGCATACTAAATAAGTAGACCCTCACGGAAATAAACACTCAACTCTCATGTGTTTGAAGGGTATGTATTTCACTCAAATTCATTCCAATGAAAATGATCTTCCATAAGCTTGCATATCTTCTCATTCTCCACCACTAGAATCACATGCATAACACAAATCATAAGGACTTCAAAAGGTTGTAATGGGGTCCAGGATTAAGGTGGGAAATATTTGGGAATGTAGCTCAAAAGCCAATGGAACTAATGGAGCAAAAATGCATCAATAAGACATGTACAACCAATCACTCCATTCAACAACTTCTTCAATTTGGCTTCAACATTCTCAAGCCGTATAACATTACGACATTGGCAAAGAGATTGTTCAAAGGAATACTTTTTAACTGAAATAGTGAACAATCTTTTGTAAAAACTTCCACCTTTGTAGAGATCATACATAAACATACCCCTTTCTTGGAGTATTAGGAGGATTCATAAACACAGTTTGTAACATGAAAAACAGTTTCCTCCTTCAGTTTATTTTTTCTTTCTTTTCTTTTTTTTTTCTCTTTTTCAAATATAGCCATACCACAAATCCAAACACCCCCACACTTGAACTTTTGCACCCATACATATCATAATGATGATCAATGCTCCACTAATTTTATGGCTTGGGTAACGGAAATATTTTTCAGGTTTAAGGCTTGTAATGTGGGTTAACAATGAAGTCAATAAAGCTCAAAGGGGTTTAGCAAAAGGAAAAATTAATTGCAAGGTAGGCTATTTGGCTTATGAAGCTTATAACAAAGATGGCCTTAATTATGTTCATGTATACATGTGTCAATGTGACCTCAAATAGAATCAAAGCAAGTTCTAGAGAAACAAATCCATGGAAGAATATCTCTCATGAAAAAAATTAGTGAGACTGATATGAATGTGTCAGTCTAAAGGCTCAAAATCTCACCAGCTTTTGTTTACTCATTTAGTCACTACCATCTCAAGGAAAATAACTCAACTAATTAATTCCAAGTCGCAAAATTACTCATTCAATCATGTTATGAATATGTCAAGCTTAACTAGTTCTCGCTCATGGCAATTGCAACCTAGATCTCCTCCCCCACACTTTAAGCTGACATTGTCCCCAATGTAAGGTGGAATGCAAAGAAAGGCAAAAATAACTAAAATGGAAATGTGAAAATAAAAAGAGAAAGGAACGAACTCCCCTTGGGTTGCCTCCCAAGCAGCGCCTTTGTTTATTGTCATTGGCTCGACTTCATGCTTCTTCCTTGAATACTGTGGGAGTTGCCAAACTTTGAATTTCCATAACCACCATGGTTGGGCGAATTCTTCAGGTATGATAGGGAATGCTCGATCACCTAAAAACAAAAGCAAAGCAAAGCAAAAACAAAAGCAACATGCAAGCACACAACCTAAAAATAATTCAAGCACACTCAAGCACACAATAAAGCAAATAAAGCCAACTAAACCACTCTATACAATATAGAGAATTTTAAATCGTGCCCTTGGTGGACGTTCTATAGCACGATGGGATGCAAAATCATTGGGTGCTATAATCTGAATATTTGACCTCAATAGTACCACGAAGGTTAATTTAGCATAAGAGTCCAAGTGGTATTTTTCAAAAATGAGAGTTAGCTTTTCCATACTCACACCAGTAAACAAGATAGCTAGATCTCTCAAACAAAAATACATTTCATCATGGTGATCAGGAACAAAGGAGTCAACATTATGCTCAACTATAATCGAATCATCCATTGACCTATTAATAATGTCATCGTTCGGATTGTCAAGGATGTCAAGATTACATGATCAAAAATAATTCCGTCGAGATATGAAAATATCTACTAAAGTCATCTCCTTTTTAATCACTAATGAAGATGAAATAGTCACAGGAAAAATACCTCGCGACGTACTAGGAATGCTTTCAACTTCAGTTGGAGGAGGTTCGTTGAATAATTGCTCCTGGTATTCTCGGCGGTCGACCGAATATTTCTCGCGGTCGACTGGACATGGCTGGACAGCTTCTTCATCTGCCTTCTGTAGACACTCCCTCGAAGCATCTCCAACCACAACTTCCAATTCCCTCACATCAATAGAATAAACATGACAATCATTAGTAGGATATTTCTTGGCATCATATATTTCAAACTTAACAATTTTACCATCAAATTCCATGGTAAGTATGCCACTACGCATATCGATCTTAGTATTGGATGTCTTTAAGAATGGTCTTCCCAATAAAATAGGAGTACTATGATCATCATTCTCCATATCAAGCACATAAAAATCAGCAGGGAAAACTAAATCATTAACTTGCACAAGAATATCTTCAACTACACATTTAGGATAGGCGTTAGATCTGTCAGCCAATTGAATCACAACACCAGTTTCATTCAAAGGTCCAAGTTTTAAAGAAGCATAAATAGAATATGGCATAACATTGATAGAAGCTCCCAAATCTAACATGGCCTTCTCAAATTTGGTGTTACCAATTGTACATGGGATAGTAAACATACCTGGATCTCTACAAATTGTAGGAATTTTTCTTTGAAGAATTGCAAAAACATTTTCACCAACTTTCACCATCTCACATCCTTTAAGTTTCTGCTTCCTCTTAATTGTGCACAATTCTTTCAAGAATTTAGCATAACGAGATACTTGTTTAATAGCATCTAAGAGGAATATTTACCTCGCATCGGCGAAAAGTCTCATATAGATCTGAATTCTTCTCATATTTTCTTGATTCTGTCAAAGCCTGAGGAAAAGGAGGTACATGTTTATAATCAAAAAGAGGTGGAAACTTACGTTTAGGTACGTGGTCGTCATCGGGAAAGATTTTGTCCGCGACGATGTCTTGTTCGTTTCCTTGCGGTGACGATGCAGGAATTTCCTTTACATGAGTTTCAACTTCTTTACCACTTCTCAAAATGATTGCACTTGCATTCTCTCTTGGATTTATTACCGTTTGAGAGGGTAATTTTCCCGAACTTTGTGCCTCTATCTTGCTAATTGCAGTCGCCATCTGGCCCACCTGATGTTCCAAACCTTGGATACTAGCCTTCGCCTCTTGTTGAAATTGTTTTGTCTTCTGTTGAAATTGCAAAGTATTAGTAGCAAGAGATTTAACTATATCTTCTAAAGACATACCAGAATTAGAAGTTGGGTTTGGTTGTGGTCTCGGGGGGTATGACGG
Source organism: Narthecium ossifragum (assembly GCA_963920575.1). Lineage (NCBI taxonomy): Eukaryota > Viridiplantae > Streptophyta > Magnoliopsida > Dioscoreales > Nartheciaceae > Narthecium > Narthecium ossifragum. The sequence continues at coordinate 19,913,351 of OY986964.1, read as the reverse complement.
TCTATATTGCTGATACTGCTGGCCACTTGGACGGAATTGAGTTATGGGCTGATTTACTTGTGGATTCCCATACTTCAGATTGGGATGATCCCTCCATCTTGGATTATACGTGTTTGAATAGGGATCATACTTCCTTTGCGGTAATCCAGGGAAACTCCCCGCTGCATTCACTTGTTCATTGGGCTCCTCTTGAAGAGTTGGGCACATGTCGGTTGGATGTCCTGCCACCAAACAAATTCCACACACCTTCGTTGTTTGCATATTACCTACAGCCAATTGACGAACAAGAGAAGTTAGACTCGCAATCTGTTGTTCAAGGGATGAGACATTTACCTCATTAACATGTTTTGAATAAGAATCAAGTCTCGTATTAAATTATTGAGAATTAGCCGCCATATTTGCAATCAAGTTCCTCGCGGCTTCAGGAGTTTTATCCACCAAAGCTCCTCCACTAGCGGCATCAATCATACTCCTGTCATTGGTTAGTAAGCCCTCATAAAAATATTGGATAAGTAATTGCTCACTAATTTGATGATGGGGGCAGCTTGCATAGTGTTTCTTGAAACGTTCCCAATACTCATGTAGAGACTCTCCATTATGTTGCCTTACACCACAGATCTCTTTCCTAATGTTGGCCGCTCTTGAGGCTGGGAAATATTTCTCCAAAAACAACCTCTTCATCTCATTCCATGTAGTAATACTCCCAGATGGTAAATAATAAAGCCAATCCTTAGCCGAATCCTTTAAAGAAAATGGGAAGGCTCTCAATTTGATTTGATATTCAGTCACCCCCATGGGTTTCATACTTGTGCACACAACATGAAGCTCTTTTAAATGCTTGTGAGGATCCTCACCTGCAAGTCCATGAAAAGTGGGTAAGAGATGTATTAGTCCAGATTTCAATTCAAAAGTAGTAACAACATCCAAAGTAGGGAATGTAATGCATAAGGGTTGTTGATTCAAATCTGGGGCTGTAAGTTCTTTCAAAGTCCGATTTCCGGCCATGACTTCCTCCTCTAATTCAGAATCGCTAACAAATAAGTGGTCAAGAGCCAAATCGTCCTCCTCAGAATTTATCCGAGCTTCCCTCCTTAACCTGCGTAAAGTTCTTTCTATCTCTGGATCATACAGCAAATCACCTTGATTAAAAGATCGAGCTGTACTCATAAACAATCAAGAACTTTCCGGTAAACCGAGAAAAACAAATCCCGAAAATTTGTGTAAACTCTTTTTTTTTTGAAAGTAAAGATCACAATAAGCACAAAAATCAACTAGAATCACTCCCCGGCAACGACACCAAAATTTGATGTGCTGTCGCAGGCACTCAAAAATAAAACCAATACTCAAGATAAATGTAATAGTGCGAGTACGAGTCGATCCCACGAAGAGTGTTTAGCCTAGTTTTGTGCTTAGTGAACAAAGATGGGGGGGTTTTAAACGTGAGAAAACAATAAAGAAATAATCTAAAGCGAGGAATTGAATTAAATCAAGAGAACAAACCTTGATCTGAGTCAACATCCACCATCGGAATTCAATAACTGATCATAGATGCAAGTATCAATCAATTCATACCATGAATATTCACTGTTCGAATTAAATTCGAATCTCTCCTCAATCATAGTTAATTAGAAACAAGCGATCCAATTAACCCTAACTACTAAACAACCTAAGACAAGCGTTGTAAATTTAATCTAGTAGCAGCCTTAAGAATAGGGAGATCGATGAAGCTAAACAACACAAGCACAAGCGGTTGCATTTAATCTAGTCAAATATTCTTTCTAAGATCTATTAATCTCTGAAACGCAGTAGATTATTAAACCCTAGTTGCTTCGCAGATTAGAGGGATCAAACAATTCCGGATTTGATATCAAACCTTGCAGTAGATCACCATGAATAATAAACTAGTAGGCCTCCTAGCAATTAGACAAGATAATCATGAAGATTTAATCTCAGAAGAACATCCAATACTCATGTATAAACTAAACAATAAAAATAGATTAGATCTCACAGTTTCATTGATTCCGAGGTTTCAGTCTCCTCGATCAAGGATCAAGATTTAGCCACGCAGGGCCATTAAGAACAATCCTCAAAAGATTCCAATAAGTAAGAGAAAACCTAGAAAACATATAAAAGAGTAGAAATTAGCAGCCAAAAGTGTCTAGGACTCCCCCTTTGGTAACCCTAAGTATCCTATTTATAGCCCCAAAGTCTCTCCATCCACGGATTAGATCTAAACCGTTGATTTTCTTCACTAGGAAAGTCCGATCGATCGGACTTTAGGTGTCGGATCGATCGGTTGCGTAAAAATCCTCCGTCTCTGGCTATTCTCTAGTCCGATCGATCGGACTTTAGGTGTCGGATCGATCGGACTCAGTAGGATGGATAGAGGGATCGATCGGGCTGTGTACAACTGAAACGTATACGCTCTGTTAGGATTCTGCATAGTCGGATCGATCGGACTCTAGGTGTCGGATCGATCGGACTTTCCAGCGTATTTACTATTCTGCCATCCAGACTGCGCCATCGGTACTAAAATTGCCGTAACTTCCTCTAGGAAACTCGGAATCGTGAACCGTAAAATTCTCCAGAATCTAGACTTCAAGAGCTTTCCATCCATATATAGCAAATCATCTGGTTCTTCATCAGCAGGTACAGATTAATCTTTAAATTTCATCCATGCACTCTTTTCAGCTTCTTTTCGACTTAAGGACTTCAATTGCATCCTAAATCAAAATATAAGAATAATGAGTGTATTTAGGAACTAAATAAGCACAGGAGACTAAGTATTAAGGGATAAAAATATAACATTATGCATCATCATCAACATCATATGACGTCTAGTTAGAGCTCCTAATTTCAAGCATTGATTACATGATTTGCAGAAAATGTTAACATCGCGGAACTTAGTAAGCCAGTAAAAATCGCATTGAAAAATTTTAACACCAGCTTTTTTCATGGAAAAATGGCCTCCACATGTATAAGAGTGACAAAATGTGATAATGCTCTCAATTTCATGATTAAGAACACAACGACGCATAATCTGTTCAGGACAATACTTAAACAAACATGAATCATCCCAATAAAAGTTCCTTACCTCAACAAAAAATCTATGCTTATCCTGCGCACTCCAATGGAAAGGGATCTCACTTGTCGCCAAGCAATTGATGATATGTGCATACCAGGGCAGCCGTGCAACTGAAAAGGGCTGCTCATCAGGGAAGTCATCCATGATTGGTGGCTCATCAACGGCCACCTCCACCATCAATCTTGATAGGTGATCAGCAACTACGTTCTCCACGACCTTCTTGTCGTTGATGGAGATATCAAATTCCTGCAAGATCAATATCCAACGTATTAGGCGTGCTTTAACATCCTTCTTGGTGAGAAGGTACTTCAACGTGGCATGATCTGTAAAAACAATGATGGGATCACCAATCAAATAAGCATGAAACTTGTCTAATGCAAAGACTATGGCTAACAATTTTTTTTCCAGAGGTAGAGTAGTTCATCTGTGCACTATTCAAGATTCTGCTAGCATAATGAATAACATGCGGTTTCCCATCTCTTCGCTGCCCTATTACTGCTCCTATAGCAAAATCACTAGCATCATACATCATGTCAAAAGGAAGGCTCCAATCAAGTGGTTGTACAATAGGTGCAGAAGTCAGTTTATCAATCAAAGCCTGAAAAACCTTGTGACAATCAACAGTCCACTCAAAAGGGGTGTCCTTTATCAACAGATTACACAAGGTTCGAGAAATAGCAGAAAAATTCTGAATGAATCTCCTGTAAAACCCAGCATGCCCTAGAAAGGATCTAACATCTTTAACAGTTTTTGGCACAGAAAACTTTGAGATCAGATCGATTTTTTATCAATCTACCTCAATGCTTCTAGAAGAGACTATGTGGCCCAACACAATGCCTGAGGGCACCATGAAATGGCACTTTTCCCAATTAAACACATGGTGCTTCTCTTCACACCTAACCATGACTCATTTTATGTTTTGCAAACATGCATCAAAAGTATTACCAAACATAGTCAAATCATCCATATATACTTCCATGCATTCCTCTATCATATCAGCAAACATACTCATCATGCAACGCTGGAATGTAGCTGGGGCATTACACAGTCCAAATGGCATCCTTCGAAAAGCATAAGTACCAAAAGGGCATGTAAAAGTCATTTTTTCCTAATCTTCTAATGCAATCTCAATATGATAATATCAAGAATAAACGTCAAGAAAGCAATAAAAAGGATGTCCAGCTACTCTCTCTAAAATCTGCTCTACAAAAAAGGTAATGGAATGCGATCTTTACGGGTGGCTGCATTCAGTTTCCTATAGTCTATACAAATGCGCCATCCTGTAACTAATTTAGTGGGGACAAAGTCCCCACTTTCATTCTCAACAACGGTGACACCAGATCTTTTAGGCACAACCTGAGTAGGGCTCACCCACTTGCTATCAGCAATAGGATAGATTATTTGTGCATCTAACAATTTCAGTACTTCAGTTTTTACTACCTCCTTCATTGTAGGGTTAAACCTACGTTGAGGATTAATGAGTGTGTGAAAATACACTCTGAACAGTCTTAAAACCATCTCAATTGTTGGATTGTTATCCCTAATCAACCTCTTCAGTACTATTTTTATATTTATATGTTGCTTCACATATAAATATTCAATTAAGCAAAAGATTCAATAACAATCCTCAAAAGATTCAATTAAGCAAAAGAAAACCTAAGAAAAATATCAAAGAGTATAGAGTAGCAGTCAAAAGTATTTAGGAATCCCCCCCTCAAACCCTAGAAAGAGTCCTATTTATAGCCCAAAGTCTCTCCATTCTCGGATTAGATCTGAGCCCTTTAATTTCTTCACTGGAGAAGGGAAGATTGATCTTTATATAGGGAAAGATTGATCCTTTGATCTCAATTTCTTCAATTTTTGGCTACGCCCCGAGGAAGATCGATCCTTTGATAGAGGAAGATCGATCATTTGCATAGGAGATTTTCTCAATTTTCTTGGGTGAAAAGAGGATCGATCCTTTCATGAGAAATGATCGATCATCTTAAAATATACTCTCTGTCAGGATTTAATTCCCAACAAAGATCGATCCTTTCAAGGGAAATGATCAATCATCTGAAAGTATGATCTCTGTCAGGATTTAAAACCCAACAAAGATCGATCCTTTCAAGGGCGATGATCGATCCTTATTCCTTCAGCTTGGATTTCTTCATTACATCATGATAAGATCGATCTTTCCATTATAGAAGATCGATCCCTTTATGCAGAAACTGCCTAAATATGCTTTTTTTGCCTTGTTTCACACTCAATGACTCCAATTCTAACCTAAATCAAAATATAATGAATATGAGTGTATTTAGGTATCAAATAAGCACATGAGACTAAGTGTTAAGGGGTAAAAATATGACATTATGCATCATCATCAAATTCCCCCACACTTAGCTTTTGCAATCTGATCAATAAAAGGTAAAGGGAAGTGGTGCTTTCGGGTTATAGCATTTAATTTTCTATAATCTACACCAACCCTCCACCCATTCTGAACACGGGTAGGAACTAACTCATCTTTTTAATTTTTCACCACGGTTATTCCTATATTTTTAGGTACTACTTGAACTGGACTAACCCAAGTGCTATCAGAAATAAGATAGATCACTCCAACTTCAAGAAGTTTGAGGATCTCCTTCTTTATTACATCCATCAAGGGTGGGTTCAACCTTCTTTGTGGTTGGCGGGAAGGTTTTGCTCTCTCTTCAAACAAGATAAGATGCATGCATGTACTCGGGCTGATTCCCTTGATGTCTGCAATTGTCCAACCAATAGCTGTCTTATGCTTCTTAAGAACCTGCATAAGCTTTTCTTCCTATGGTGCACTTAGGTTATTGGAAATAATCACTGGTAACACTCCTTCATCTCTAAGAAAAGCGTATTTGAGGTGATCAGGAAGAGGTTTCAGATCTGGAATGGGTGCTTGCAACACAGAAGGTAATAATTTCTCATTAGAAACATGTAATGGACTATAAGAAGCGTTACCTAATTGCTGAAGTATTGAAATATTATTCAGTGTTGTAACAGTTTCCTGCAAATTAGTACTCAAGGATAGCTCCTTATTTCCTTGCTCAAGAGACTTAATAATGGCAACTTCCAATTCATATTAGCCACGAAGTTCAAAAACTTCTTGTGATAAATAATCAATCACATCAATTGAATACACAAGACCATCATCAGCAGGATATTTCATGGTATCACAAATATTAAACTTAACAGTTTCACCATCAAATTCCATGGTAAGTGTACCACTATGGACATCTATCTTAGTTTTAGATGTCTTTAGGAAAGGTCTTCCCAACAAAATAGGAGTAGTGTGATCACCATTCTCCATTTCAAGTACATAGAAATCAGCAAGAATATCCTCAACTACACCTTTAGGATAAGCATTAGATCTGTCAGCCAATTGAATCACAACACCAGTTTCATTCAAAGGTCCAAGTTTCAAAAAAGCATATATAAAATGTGACATGACAATGATAGAAGCTCCTAAATCTATCACGGCTCTTTCAAATTTAGTGTTACCAATTATACATGGGATAGTAAACATACCTGGATTTTTACACTTTGCAGGAATTTTTCTTTGAATAATTGCAGAAACATTCTCCCCTACTCTTACCTTCTCACATCCTTTACGTTTCTGTTTCCTCTTAATTGTACACAATTTTTTCAAGAATTTAGCATAACGAGGTACTTGTTTAATAGCATCTAAGAATGGAATATTTACCTCGCATCGGCGAAAAGTTCCATATAAATCTTTATTCTGCTCCTCTCTTTTACATCCTAATAAAGCCTGAGGAAAAGGAGGTACAAGTTTATAATCAGAAAGAGGTGGAAAGTTACGTTTAGGTACGTCGTCATCATCAGTAAAGTCTTTGTCCGCAGCAATGTTTTGCGCTTTTCCTTGCGGTGATGATGCAGTGACTTCCTTTGCTGGAATCTCAACTTCTTTCCCACTTCTCAAAATGATTGCACTTGCATTTTCTCTTGGATTTATTACCGTTTGAGAGGTCAATTTTCCCGAACTTTGCGCCTCCAGCTTACTAATTGTTGTCGCCATTTGGCCAACCTGATTTTCCAAACCTTGAATACTAGCCTTCGCCTCTTGTTGAAATTGTTTTATCTCCTGTTGAAATTGCAAAGTATTAGTAGCAAGAGATTTAACAATATCTTCTAAAGACATACCAGAATTAGGAGTTGGATTTGGTTATTGTCTCGGGGGGTATGGCGGTCTATATTGCTGATATTCCTGGCTAGTTGGGCAGATTTGAGTTGTGGACTGATTTACTTGTGGATTCCCATAGTTGAGATTGGGGTGATCCCACCATCCCGGATTATACATGTTCGAATAGGGATCATACTTCCTTTGCGGTAGTCCAGGGAAACTACCCGCTACATTCACCTGTTCACTGGGCTCCTCTTGAAGAGTTGGGCACAAATAGGTTGGATGTCATGCCACCGAACAAATCCCACAACCTTCGCTGTTTGCATGTTACCTACAACCAATTGACGAACAAGAGAAGTTAGACTCGCAATCTGTTGTTTAAGGGATGAAACATTTACCTCATTCACATGTTTTGAATAAGAATCAAGTCTAGTGTTAAATTGTTGAGAATTAGCCGCCATATTTGCAATCAAGTTCCTCGCGGCTTCAGGCATTTTATCCACTAAAGCTCCTCCACTAGCGGCATCAATCATACTCCTGTCAGTGGTTAATAAGCCCTCATAAAAATATTGGATAAGTAATTGCTCACTAATTTGATGATGGGGATAACTTGCACATAATTTCTTGAAACATTCCCAATACTCGTGTAGAGACTCTCCGTTATGCTGCCTTACACCATAGATCTTTCTGAATGTTGGCCACCCTTGAAGCTGGAAAATATTTCTCCAAAAACAACCTCTTCATCTCGTTCCATATGGTAATACTCCAAGAGGGTAAATAATAAAGCCAATCCTTAGCCGAATCCTTCAAAGAAAATGGGAAGGCTCTCAATTTGATCTGATATTCAGTCACCCCCATAGGTTTCATGCTTGTCAATATGAAGCTCCTTTAAATGCTTGTGAGGATCCTCACCTATAAGTCCATGAAAAGTGGGTAAGAGATGTATTAGTCCAGATTTCAATTCAAAAGTAGTAGTCGCATCCAAAGTAGGGAATGTAATGCATAAGGGTTCTTGATTCAAAACTGGGGCTGCAAGCTCTTTCAAAGTTCGATTCCCGGCCATGACTTCTTCCTCTTCAAATTCTGAATCACTAGCAAATAGGAGATCAAGAGTCAAATTGTTCTCCTCAGAGTTTCTCCGAGCTTCCCTCCTCAACCTGCGCAAAGTTCTTTCTATCTCTGGATCGTACTCCAAATCATCTTGATTAAAAGATTGGGTTATACTCATAAAAAATCAAGAAGACTCCGACGAACCGAGAAAAACAAATCAAGAAAAGGTCTAGAGTAATCTAAATAAATAAAACTTCTATCATAAAGCGCAAATAAACGAAATAATTTTTTTTTTTTTGAAATAAAGATCACAATAAGCAAAGAATTCAACTAGAATCACTCCCCGGCAACGGCACCAAAATTTGATGTGTTGTCGCAAGCAACCAAAAATAAAACCAATATTCGTTAAAATAAATATAATAGTACGAGTACGAGTAGATCCCACAAGGAGTGTCTAATATAAGTTTTGTGCTATGTGAACAAAGATGGGAGGGTTTTAAGCGTAATGAAATCAGTAAAGAAACAATTTAAAGCGAAGAGTCGAATTGAATCAAGAGAACAAACCTTGGTCTAAGTCAACATCCACCATTGAAATCTTTATAACTGATCATTGATGCAATTATATACCAATCCACACCTTGAATATTCACCGTTCGAATTAAATTCGAATCTCTCCTCAATCATAGTTAATTAGAAACAAGCGATCCAATTAACCCTAACTACTAAACAACCTAAGACAAGCGCTGTAGATTTAATCTAGTAGGAGGCTTAAGAATAGGGAGATCGATGAAACTAAACAACACAAGCACAAGCGGTTGTATTTAATTTAGTCGAACGTTCTTCCTAGGATCTAACAATCTCTGAAATACAGTAAATCAATAGATCTTAGTTGCTTCACAGATTAGAGGGATCAAACAATTACGGATTTGATATCCAACCTAGCAGTAGATTGCAATGAATAATAAACTAGTAGGCCTCCTAGCAATTAGACAAGACAATCATGAATATAATCACAGAATAACATTCAATACTAAAGTATAAACTGAACAATAAAAATAGATTAGATCTCACAGTTTCATTGATTCCGAGTTTCAGTTTCCTTGACCAAGAATCAAGATTTAGCCACGCAAGGCCATCAATAACAATCCTCAAAAGATTCAATTAAGCAAGAGAAACCCTAGGAAAAATATCAAAGAGTATAGAGTAGCAGCCAAAAGTATCTAGGAATCCCCCCTCAAACCCTAGAAAGAGTCCTATTTATAGCCCAAAGTCTCTCCATCCTCGGATTATATCTTAGCCCTTTAATTTCTTCACTGGAGAAGGGAAGATCGATCTTTACATAGGGAAAGATCGATCCTTTGATCTTAATTTCTTCAATTTCTGGCTACGCCCCGAGGAAGATCGATCCTTTGCATTGGAGATTTTCTCAATTTTCTCGGGTGAAAAGAGGATCGATCCTTTCATGGGAAATGATCGATCATCTGAAAATATGCTCTTTGTCAGGATTTAATTCCCAGCAAAGATTGATTCCTTCAAGGGCAATAATCGATCCTTGTTCCTTCAGCTTAGATTTCTTCATTGCGTCATGATAAGATCGATCTCTCCATTATAGAAGATCGATCCCTTTATGCAGAAACTGCCCAAATATGCTCTTTTTGCCCTGTTTCGCACTCAATGACTCCAATTGTAACCTAAATCAAAATATATGGAATATGAGTGTATTTTGGTATCAAATAAGCACATGAGACTAAGTATTAAGGGGTAAAAATATGACATTATGCATTATCATCACGTTGCCTCATGGATCACTCATTAATTGAGATTCAATTTATAACAAGTTTGTCAGCAAATTTTACTCTCATGCCATGACCACCAACTTGAGAAGGCAAATTTGAAATTTTCAGCAAGCTGATGGAGAACCATTCCATGAAGCATGGGATAGATTTAAAATGCTTTTGATGCAATGCCCCCTTCATAATTACTCTTTGGAAAATTTGATGCAATATTTTTATGATGGACTAAACCTTCCTTGTCAAACTATGGCAGATAATGCTGTAGGTGGAGCGATGTTCAAAAAGACACCACCAGAGACATGAGATTTATGAGATGCTGGGATCCAACTCGCAGCAGAGGGACACAAGAAATAAGACAATATGCATCTATTAGCTTATCCAGAATGACGATATGGCAAGGCAGATCACAACCCTCAACAAGAAGATGGACATGATGATGTCCACACAAGCGAAATCAGTTGAGGTTTGTTCAATTTGCAATATTGTTGGTCATAGGTTTGATTCATGTCTTTCTGGTAATGAATAACCTGAACATGTGCAAGAACAAGCTAATTTGATGAATTCCTATAACCCGAAACCTAGATTTTATCTTTATGCAAATACTTACGATCCTGGTTGGAGGGAGTATCCAAATTTTTCATGAAAAAATACTGTTAATCTAGTATGTCTATTGCTAATCAGTCTAACACACCTGCTAAGTCATCTTTGGAAGCGACTATGTTAGCTTTTATGCTGAAGATAGACTCAAAGATGGAACGGCAAGATTCAACAATTGTTCAACATGAAACAACACTGAAGAATATGGTAGCATCTATTGGGAAATTGGAAGTTCAAGTAGGACAGCTTGCAAATGCTGTACGATCCCATATTCTAGGCAAATTTCCAAACCAACTTGAGCAAGCGAAAACAATTACAGTTCTTCGTTCAGGTAAGATAATTGATAATAAGATTAATACTGAAGTTACTAATGAGTGTATTGATGATAAAATCGAGGAAGTTAAGGGGGAGAAGCCCTTGAAAAGGATACTGCTGGCCAAATCTTTTTCTGAGCATGAAAAGAGAGCAAATTCAGATCCTAAGGTTGATCACAATACTCCTCCACCATATTTGTTGCCCGTTCCTTTTCCAGGCCGCCTGAAGAAAGCCAAAATGGATAAGTCATATTCTGAAATCTATGATATTTTATCTAAGGTTAATGTGAACTTACCATTGTTTGATGTGATCAGGAACATGCCAGCCTTTCCAAAGTTCTTCAAGGAACTAAGTACTTATAAGCATAAGTATGAACCTCATGAAAAGGTTATGGTTTCAGAGACGGTAAGCGCAGCACTACAAAGGAAGCTTCGGCCCAAGCTTAAGGATCCAGGAAGTTTTAACATTAGCATTACTGTTGGTGATACAAAAATAGGGGAGACAATGCTTGACTTAGGAGCCAGTGTTAATTTGATGCTTTATTCTGTTTTTCTGTAGTTAGGTGTTGGTGAATTAAAACATACTACTATGTCTCTAAAGCTCCCATATCGTTCAATTAAGTATCCATTAGGCATTGTAGAAGACATCTTAGAACAAGTTGATAAATTAATTATCCATGCTGATTTTGTCATATTTGATATGGATCATGCACCTTTGAATTATAGAACTTTACCTATTTTGCTGAGACATCCATTTATGGCCACAACCAAGACTATGATTAATGTGCAGGATGGTAAAATCAGCTTGACAGTTTTAGGGGAAACTGTTGAATTTAAAGTGTTTGAGTCTATGTCTCATCCTTCAAACTCTTTTGATTGTTTCTCAATAGATGTTTTAGATTCATTGTTGTTTTCTAATTTCATGCAGGAGCAAGTAAAGACTGAAGGTCCAAGAGAAGGGGTGAATTGAACCCTTTTCGAAAAACTAGATTACTGGAAAAATCAGGTAGAGAAGATCTAAGACCTTAAATGCTTCTAAATGAGATGAAACAAAAGTAAATCAGCATGCCAGAATATATGAAATAAAGGTTAGAGAGATTGCACCGATTTTATAGTGGTTCGACCCAACTCTTGGTCTACGTTCACTTTTCTCAAGGTCCTCCTTGAGGTTCCACTACTTGCAAATCTTTACAAGCTTTTTCTCCAAGCTTCTGGGTGCTTGGTAATGTTACAATCACTGCTAACAGTTATTGGATTGCTCTCAATGTCACACCCCGACCCAGAAAACCCATCCAGGATGGGGCGTGAGGGTTCCTATCACTATTTATCTCCAACTAGCGCGATACATTGCGGAAAACATGGGTAAACCTAAACAATTTATATTCCAGAGGTAAGCTGTACTACACATGCATTGAACCACAACATTCTAACAAGTATTCCTACAGTGAAAATACAAGAAACCTATCCTAGGAGAACCCGATCACAGGATCGAGGTAGAAACACCTACATGAACAAGCAGGGCAGCTCCTCCACGCATCCCCCAACTCCGATCGCCAAGATCCGCTCCTCGAAGATCGTGATCCGAAACCCTAGCACAGCCGGTATGAGAGAGGGAGAGAGAGAACGACAGGAGAAGAAGGAAAACCATGGAAAGAGAGAGAAAAGAAAGGGTTTAAATAGAAAGCTGAAATCGATCACAACCGTCCGATTCGATCTCTCTCGATCGAGCTCCGATCCTCCGATCGGAAGCGCCTTTAAGGTTCTAATCAATCACATACGTCAATCAAAGGGAATGTGTGCAACGCGGGTGTGAAGCTGACCACCAGAGAGTATATTTACCAAAATGCCCCTGGGTCAAAAACAGCGATGTGATCAACTGATCGCATCCCAAGGCCAACCGAGCCAAACCACAAAACCAGACCTCCGACCTAACGTGGTCGGACCGGGTTGGAGGTATGGGTCCTCACAACCTATCACCCTCAAAGAAATTTCGTCCCAAAATTCAAGGGTTGGGTCGGAAAAGAAGAACCAACTAGTCCTTGTGGCATGAACGCCCACACAAAGGAAACTACCTGCTCGGTCAAACAGTCAGGGAAACTCTCGAGGCATGCAATCCTCTCACCCCCACGTCAAGCTCTCTTCCTCAAAAGGTGCAATGCCGGTGCTGAGCTGTCAACTGCGGAAGTAGGCAAACTCCGCTATGAGGGTGTGCTCTCGTCGTCTGATGTCTGCATCAACAATACGTGCTCTAAGCACGTCACCATGGATCCGAGTGGTCCCCTCTGACTGCTTGTCCATCTGTGCCGAGAGATGCTGTGCTGATCTGACCTCCGCTTCTGGCCTCTGGATTTGACCTATGAATCTGATCCTGAATCTGATCTTTGCATCTGATCCCTGTATCTGATGCCAACCAAGCTGATGACGAAATCCATGATATGTCTCCATGCCTCCTAAATGAACAACAACAGGAGAGGAGTGAACCTCACGTAGGATGTCCTCGTGCAACTCTGGATCTGCTACTCCACCTCTCGGGTACAATCAACTGTCTGCTAATGCCGTCAGAAATCCTTGTAGGCTCGGCGTCATCGTCGCTCCACATCGGTAACACATGTCCCACATACGTCTTTTGAGATCTGGATCGTCCTCTGAGTCTTCTGCAATCTGGTGATGACGTCCGCCATGATGTGCTTTGACTCCCACTCTGACACTGGAAGGAGCTGCAATGGGCATGTCGGATCTGCAACTCTGCTAACGAAGCACGACCTGCGATCTGCTGACGCTGTCCAGCCCTCAATCACGTGCTCAGTACCAACCGCAACACGGACCTCCACGAGCTCTGGATATCTACCCTGGGTCTCTATCACTCTGGCCGGGAGAGCTGGGATGCTGTAAACACCAAAGGGGAAGTCATCTGGAATCTGATCCTCAAAACCCGATCCAACTGACTGTCTGTCTCCGATGAGCTGACAAATCCACCAAATCTGCTCTAGCCTCTCTAACAACTGCTGATGGCTATCACCCTTAAAGGCACTGACGCAGTGACTTTAAGGCAAAAGCTCCGGTCTCCTGGCCACTCTGGTCAACGGTCCCGCGGTCCTGGAGATGCCTCTACTGAATCTCAAATACCGTCTTCGACCTCTCCAAATGCTGCTGGCATCCACATGCAAACTCGCAACGTTCAAAACCACCCAAAGGAACCTCGATCTCGAACTCGGTGCCCCGCGAAGGCGACAACCAGAAAGCTCCTTAAAAGGACAGCTGCACAAACAACAAGAACAACAACACGAGGGGAAAGCTGCTTTCCAAAGCACCCTCGAAACAACGGGGAAGGAGTCCACCACGAGCCGGTGAACAAACCCCAGCACTCGACCAGTAGAAGGATC